>PVIU01002065.1:0-184862 GCA_004026605.1 Ondatra zibethicus | reverse complement strand
GGGGATGGGGGTGCTGGGGGGACGGGGGTGGCCGCAGCAGTCCAGCAGCACCTTGGAAGGCAGGGAATACAAGCGAGGGACGAAGTTCAGTGAAGTCAGCATCCTGAGAGGCCCAGCCAGCCCAGCCAACACACTCAATCCCTTAGAAAGTAGGGGTCCTGAAATGGCAGCCAAGTGTCCTGACTCCACTAGCTGCAACCTTACAAACACCATCATCACTTTTATGGGAAACCTCACTGGGACAGAAAGAAATGGAACCATGTTGTGGCACCTTCCATATTGGAGTTTTATCCTTTTGAACCCCTGGAGTTCAAAACAAAAGGCTTCTGTCCCAAAGCAAGTCTGCCACCCATCACCTCTACTCTGTCCCGCGGGTCAGGTCAACCTTGGATGAGATTCCACCTCAATATAGGGGAACTGGAGGCAGGAACAGGCACTGGAACCCTCAGGACATAGGAGGAATGGGCATCCAGCCTGGTGGTGGTGGCACACGCCTTTGCCTTTAATCCCAGAACTTGGGAGGCAGAGGCAGGGGGATCCCTGTGAGTTCGAGGTCAGCCTAATCTACAAGAGCTAGCTCCCAGGACAGGCTCCAAAGCTACAGAGAAACCTTGTCTCAAAAACAAAACAAAACAAACGAAAAGAAAAAAAAGAATGGGCATCCAGACCAGGCTCAAGGACGTAAGCTGTGTGAGGCCTTAGGAGGCCCCTACCTGTCACACTGACCCTGAGGATTCACCATTTCTTGGCTCAGAAGAACCCTGTAACCCATGGATCCTGACTTGAGCGGTGACCATCTACAGCCACATCATTTGACAGAGGGAGATTCCGATAAAATGGGCACGACAGGGAAGAGCGGCCTTTGCACCTCTAGAAGCTGACTTTAACTCCGCAGTGTTTACCTTTCTTTTCCTGTAGAATGAACCCAGGGTTTGTTTGTTTGTTTTTAATTTTCGAGGCAGGGTTTCTCTGTGTAACAGACCTAGCTGTCCTCGAACTCACAGAAATACACCTGCCTCTACCTCCCAAATGGTGGAATTAAAGGCATTCGCCACCACTTCCGGGAAAACCCAGGGTGCTTGAAGACCTGACCAATGGAACCCGTCCGTGTCTCTGGAAAAAAATGATTGGTCCAGAGACAAACACGTGATCAGGCCTGACCAAAACAGAACAGATCCTACGAGATTTGCGGGTTTCATCGGCATTTAAAGGTTCTTCTGTCTCTGGGGTTGCCAAGCAAGCAAGACAGGAACCTGGAGGACCACTTTTCCAAGGACTGGAGACAAGCTTGCCAAAGCTAAAGACAGGGGAGGGCAGGGCTGCTGCAGCCTTGACTGAGACGCCCATTTGGGGAACCAAGGAGACTATTTTTGATTCTGGGACCAATTTACGGCAGTGTGGGCTCTTGCAACTCAGATAAGACCTTCACTTCTTCTGGGGGAGAATTTGGCCCCTGGTAGTCCATCTGTCTGTCTTCTCTCTCCTTTCAGCTGCTCTACTACCTAGTAAGTAGTATTTAGTACAGAAACAGGCTAAACCAAGGCACAAAGAAATGCTTGATGCCCCTTGCTTAGGCAGATGGATGCATCCACCCAGGGCTATAGTGCCCTCTCCCCCACTTCCCCATCCCCATCTTGGCAGCCTCTCCTAAGACCAGCACATCTGTGGTGTTGTGGGTATTGAACATCTATTGTCCCAAACCACACGAGATAGCCTTGGCCACAGGGCACGTTCTTCCTTTTTCTGTTGCTTGTTTTTGTTGTTTTTTTCAAGACAGTGTTTCTCTGTGTAGCCCTATACAACTTGCTCTATAGACCAGGCTGACCTCGAACTCACAGAGATCCGCCTGCCTCTGCTTCCCAAGTGCTGGGATTAAAGGGTGCGCCACCACCACCAGGCTCCCTCTTATGTTTTATGCAGCTGGTCACAGGGTCTTTCCACCTCAGATTCACTACCGGCCTCCAGGCTCACTGTGTGGAACAAGCTATCTGCCCTTAAGGATTGAGGTGAGGCTCTACCAGCCCTAGAGCACTCCTTCTGCAATGGTTACCTTATCTCCAGTGTCCACAGTCACCTTTCCTTAGGTGACCATCTTTCCTTGCTGGATGACAACAGCTTCCAACTACATTCCTCTCTCGTGCCCTCATGGAAGCCGCCCTATAGACCCTCCAAGTTCATGGATACTCTCATTAGATTTTGGAAAGGCAAGTGCTGCCCGGAGTAGATGCCTCATGAAGGGCAGGAAAAAGGCATGCTTTCCCGAAAGAGATGTGGCAGAGAGAAGAGGCAGCTGTGAGAACCAGAGGCCTGGGTACAAACTCTAGCCCTGCGACTTCCTCGCTGCCCATCTCACCTCTCCTGTTCCTTTAAGAGCCCAGCTCCTCAGCCGTAAGACAGAAGTGACAGGACTGTGGCAGCAGCTGTGGACACAGAGGGCTCTGACTTCCCATCGGGGTAGACATGCGCAACAGTGGGAACCACCGTGGCCACAGAGGAGCAGACACCTGGGGAAGACAGCGGACAATCCTGATAGGCCGCTGCTTCAAGTGAATGCGTCTCAGAAGCGGGCAGACCTGGTGAGCATCCTGAGACAGCCATTGTAAGAACTTCCACTCTGGACACACCCTAATCCCTGCAACAACTCCAGGCGTGGCCCTGTTCTATGGCGATGAAACTGATACAGCCATGGCTTTGACAACTGTTCAAGGACTCCAGAGCTGCTGAGCGGCAAAGCAGGACTTGCGGCCAGGCCACGGGACCAGCCTGATGCTTGGCTCTCTGCTTTGGCTCTGCTGTGGGCCTGAGCTGTGGAGCCGTTCCCACAACCTGACAGCTAGGTTAGCCAAGAAGAAAGAAACCTTGAAATGTGCTGCAGGTCCGCCTTTAAAAGAAGGCCTACTATGGTCCCCGACGGATAGAGCACAAGTAACCGGGCGCTGTACCCTCTGATGTAGGCCCACTGTGTGCTTGGAATCTGTGCCAGCTTCAGTCCTTGTCCATTTTACAGGTAAGGACTTGGAGGCTCAGACAGGATAGGTGACCACACCATGTTCACAGACCTCTGGATATCAGAGCCCACGGTTCCAGCAAGCCAGGCTGTCTTTAGGTCCAAATGTGGATTTAACACCCTCTTTTCCTTTCCTTTTATTAGCCCATGGGGAATCGAAAGCTAGCTTCAGAGGAACCTATCAATGACGACACATGAAATAGTTTGCCACAGAGTTCTCCAAGAAATTGTGAGTATATCCCACAAACTTTCTCCACCAACTCAATTGAATTCTGATACAGGTTTCATTTATATAGTGTTTTGCACATTGGTGAATAAATATCATAGATGTTTCCAGGGCAGGGGCTGGACTGGACAGCTGTGAAGCTTTTATGAGGACAGTAGTGACAGCAGGATCCAGAGATTAACAGGACCCCCATCCTTCTCTCACCAGAAAGGTCTCCTCCTCTCTTCTGAACATGATGACGTCATCAGGAGCCCTCCCATCCATACACCCTCTACCCCATTCCCACAAGTGGAGGAAGGAAGGAGGGCAGAACCTGGCTTTGCTGTCCTGAAGCTAATGGGCAAGAGCAGAAGGACATCCAGGATGGATGGGCAGGCAGGACGTCCAGGATGGTGGATAATCAGAAGGATGTCCAGAATGGGTGGACAGGCAGAAGGACATCCAGGATAGGTGGGCAGGCAGTAAGTCTCCCTGGGCCAGACCCCCTGGGGCCTCACCCAAAGAGCCAACAAGGCTAGAGCTTCCCAACAAGGTGCTAAGCCTGTCTACCTATTAGCGAGGCATGGCGAGTGTGCCTCCCCTTTATTCTTTTATTTATTTATTTATTTATTTATTTATTTATTTATTTATTTAACTGAGGGCAGCTTACAGTTCAGAGGTTCAGCCCATTATCATCATGGGATGTCATGGCAGCATGCAGGCAGACATGGTGCTGGAGAAGGAGCTGAGAGTCCTACATCTTGATTCACAGGCAGCAGAAGGAGAGACTGTCACACTGGGTATAGCTTGAGCATATGAAACTTCGAAGCCTACCTCCACAGTGACACACTTCTTTCAACAATGCCACACCTCCTACTAGTGCCACTCCCTATAAGACTCAAACACATGAGTCTATAGGGGCCATACCTATTCAAACCACCACACCTGTCATATGCCCTGAACCCTATGCCCCAACAGAAACAATAGCTTAGGCTGGCCCAAAGCTTGCTATGTAGACAAAGCTGACCTGAAACTCACATAAATCCCCCTGCCTCTATCACAGAAGTGCTAGGATTGAAGACATTCACAACCTCACCTGGCTAATTGGCCTTTTTAATGCAGTCAAACTCCGAGGATTTCTCCCTAATGATACATAGAAGACAAAAGCTTGTCTGCTTCAGAAATCACACCGCCCGTGTGCCGTGCATTTCAGTCCACTGTGAACATGGACCTCACACACCCGAGGCAGTCAGATGCTAAGCCACGCCAAGAGACACACAGTGGTTTTCAGAGGGAGGGATGGCCTATGCCAGGAAGACAATGGTCTCATGAGTGATCCTCGGAGGCACTGGACCTGGGACACTGAGAGTGGGTAGAGCCCAGTAGAACATGTATTGGAATTCTAGACAGAGGCAGTATGTGTACAAAGCTGAAATCATGGAAGCAACAAAGAAGGACCCACTCAGGGTAGAAACCAAGGCCCCGCCACCAACGGGTAAACAGGAGCAAACACAGAGAGCACCAGGTAGGGTGGCAAAGCTTTGGGTTTGCTTCCTCAGACAAGGGAGCCACTGGAGTCTTCTGAGGAGAGGCGTGACCCACAACTACACTTGTGCTTGGATTCAGAGAGGCTTTTGGAAGGGTCACCACTTCATCAGTCATGACCATGGATCAGAGGAAGAGCGCTGAAGGTATGGACAGAGGTATTGGCCGTACGAAGGAGGGGAGACACAAAACTTCCTCAGAGCGTGTTGGGGAGAGGTATAGAGGAAGGTGTTCCAGGCAGAGGCTCAACTGTCATGGTCCTGCTACAGCCATACTTTGGAGAACCTGCCCGCTTACATGGTCGGGCTTAGCACATATGGGCTCTTCTTAGGGATACAGACATGAGTTTGGCTGCCTAGATGATGGGTGGATGAATGAATAGATGTGAGAGACAGGGAGATAGGCATGTGGATGGCATGTAGACAGTGAGGTGAATATCTTACAGAATATGCATGATGGATGGGAATCCATGGAACGCCAGAAGATGGAAGCCAACAGTAGAGAGATGGAGTGAATGGGTGTGCTCGGTTGAGTGGGAAGACGGGATGCATGAATACCTCAGTGAAAAGGTGAAAGGGTAGTGACTCTCGGAGACTGTGACTGGGGGATGCTGGACGGCTCGTTCTGACTCGACATGTGTCTTCCTTCAGTTGAAACTTCTCTCCCAGCCCCACCCTCAATGTCCAGAAACAGCAGTCTTGATTCCAATCATCTTATTAGACTTAGGCCTCATTCCAGTTCTGCTGTGGCTTGCTATGTGCACTCACATAAGCGCCTGTCACCGACAGGCTCCTCCTTGTCATCTGGTACCTAGGAATGCCTGCTGTGGCATTTGACAGTCATCCCTACACCTTCCCCATACCTCACTTATCTGGCCAGATTCCCCTTTAGGAATCCCAGCAAGCTGAGCCCCACTTGCTCAGGGAACACTAAAGAACTGGAACACACAGCCGACTCCGGAGCCCCACATTCGGCCTCTGACTCAGGAGGTCTCGGGTGGGGCTGAGGTTGGCCTTTCTAACAAGATTCTGAGTAAAGCTGACTCCCTGGTCTTGGGCCCCCACTTGGAGGGCTAGTGATTTCGGGGTCCCCATAGCTACCCTTCTGGAGTTTGTGTGGAAACCTAGAAACCCATAGCGGGCAATTCCCCTACCTCTGCCCCATTCCTTGCAACCACCCAAGGCAATGGAGGACCTGATAAGAGGGATGGTCCCCTTCCTGCCCTTTCAGGGTCCTGCATCCACCCTCCCTCACCACACCCCCTGCCTGCTTTCCTTTACTCCTGGAGCCTGGAAGAGCATCACGCCTTCTGCTGCTTGCGCAATGCCTGCCCCTGCCGCCCTCAGAACAGCTGCGGGCTTAATTATCAAAATAACATTTTAATAGTTTCATAACCGAGCTCCCTTCAAAGATATGCCAGTAGAAGAGGCAGGAAGGAGCCCTTTTAGCACCTCTTCCCGCCCAACTTGCTAATCGGAGGCATTTAAGCTGCCATGAGGCCCAGATGCCCAAGGAGCCTGCTACACAGATGTGGTTTTCCCACTTGTAGTGAGGGCTTCAGCTCATGCCAGCCAGAACCAGGAGCCATCACAGACTTCCTGTTCCAAAGCAGTGTGCTAAGAGAACGGAGGCTCCCTACTGGGATCACCAGTGTAGGAATGGGGGGGGGAGAGTCACCCTTACTGGCTTTTATCACATTTTTCTATATTTCAGAAAGTTGCTATTGCTCCTCCCATCCCTTTGCTACTGCATGTAATAATTCTACAGGGGTCCATGCTGGTATTTAGCTCTTGAGTTATCCCAGTGAAGACCTTGCTTCTTAGATCAGTTCTTCATTCCCCTGGTGGCTCCTTAGATTCCTGGATCCCTAAAGTGAACCCCACACTCACTCTACCCAGTCATGGCTACATTCAGAGTCCAGGGACACAGGCCTGGCCCAGCTGCTTGCACCTCTTCATCTAGGACAGGAGGAAACTGGAGCTAAATAAGCTACGCCCCGTCAGTGGTGAGCTGGGGTGGACAGCATTATCCTGGCTTCAGAGGGCAGAACTTGGGTAAAAGAATTTCTAAGAGTTCTTCTCAAAGTTCAGAGCACTCAGTGGCCCGGGGCATTTAGGTTCTGGCTTAGCGGGGTAGGGCAACAGCTGGGAGTCGCTCTGTCTAGAACATTCTTCTGCCACTGAGCCACACCTTGGGAAGTGAGGGTTCAGGGAACAAGGCCCAGAGAAGGCTCAAGCCTGCCTGTGGTGAAGTGAGAACAGAGAAGGTGGGGACTGGGAAAGGTGGCAAGCTCAGCCCCCTCCAGCAGCCCTGACTCCAGCCATGTGCCCAGACCCTGAGAAAGGTGAAGAGGCATTTCAGAGGCCAGCACTCTCTGCTGCTCTGATCACGTGTGCTTGCCACGTCAGCCATAGGAAAGACGTGGCCTCTGCCCGCTGTAGGAAACTGCCCTCATCCTGATCCCTGCCGCCACCGTAGGGCACGCTAGGCATGGAGCAGGAGCTGAGGAAGCACAGGACAGTTAGCATGTGGGGATCGTCCAGAAAACGGGGACTGTTGCTGTCTAAGGTGGTCCGTGGGTCCAGACCACAGTGGGATGGGAGGACCAACAAGAGCAGAGACTGGGTGAGCTGGACACTCTGAGCCTGAGCCCTGGGCAGCTTAAGTTTAGCAAAATTACAACTAACCTTACAACCAGTACAGCAGGAGGCCACCATGCCACCTGAACACAAGCTCGGGGCGGCTGTCTTTTAGACCTACAGACTCAGAGCCACCCAGTTCCCAGTCACCCAGTCTTCACCGACTGGCTACCTGCCTTTCAGAAGAGAAGGCTTGGAGAATCTGAAATCCCATTTGCTTTGCTGGCCACAGACTGCTCACAAGCCTGGCTTCTGTCCTTCCAAGCTGTGTGACTCTCATCCAGTTAGCGGGGCAGGGCACAGCTGGGAGTCGCTGGGAGTGAGCCAGTCAGAACCCTTCTTTGATCCCAATATTTTTCATTAGCAACCTGGGCCTACTAGCACTTGGATTCACAGATCTGCCCAGAGCAGACATCACGTATGTGTGTCCACTCAAATGTGTATGTATGCACATCTGGATTCACAGGTCTGCCCAGAGCAGACATAATATATGTGTGTCCACTCAAATGTGTGTGTACGCACATCTGGTTTTGTTTGTTTTTTAATAGTTGTCTTTCAACATAAGCAGGGAACTGATTCCAAGCATCCCAAAGACACCAAAGCCTGAGGACACTAAAGTCCCTCCCATAAGGAGATGCAGTTTTGAACAGAACCCCCACATGGCCTTCCTATGTGCCATAATTACTAGATTATTATGAAACCTAACACAATGTAGGTACTGTATAGATAGTTACACTGTTCGGGGACTAATGACAAGGGCAAAATTGTACATGTTCAGCTACAGACACATTCTTTCGAAATGTTTTCCAGATACACAGGAACTCAGAGATATGGAATGCTGGCTGTATGCACTATACTCTTCATTAAGTAGAGAGTTTAAAGGCAGTCTCTCTCAGTCTCTCTGTTTGCCTCTGTCACTATGTGTCTTCCCTGCCCCCTCTCCACAGTGTCTCAATGTAGGCCTGGATGTCCTGGAACTCAGTTGGTAAACTCTGAAATCCACCTGCCTTTGTGTATGGGCCCCCCACCCCTGTGCTGGGAATAAGACCATGCACTACTACACCCCACCTTGAGTGTCTTATAAATCTAGTCTAATTAATATTCAATTAGGTGATTAAATGTAGTCTAATATTCAATTATAGTCAATCAGGTGAGCATTTAGGAAGCAGCTGTGAAGTCCAGAATGTGGACAGGAGTCAGGCACAGACTGTAAGAATCATTATTGTTCTCAAGAACCCAGCTTCCAGGTGAGCTAAGCCAAATGCACTAAAGAAGAGAAACAGACAGGGCAGACCAGGCCAGACCAGTTCCAAAGGCCCCACAACAGAGCCCTGGAAATGAGCCAGATGGAGCAACAGGACCAGAACTTTCCACACACTTCTCAGAGATGCTACTCACAGACTTTAAACTCGAGGCCCCTCAAGGCCACCATTACACTGAGGAGACAGACTCAGAAGTTCCATGACCTCCCCGCAACAAGGAGCATGCCTGGGGCTCACACCAGGCAGAGAGATCAGGGCCTGTACTCTTCCTGCAGCCAGTATCCCCTGAACATGACTCATCAGTGGCCTGGCCGAGGGGGAGGATAAGGCACAAGGGGAGAGGCAGGGCAGCCCCTGGCACTGCTGAGAATGTAGCGGCAAGGACCCTTCACAAGGGAAGCCCTCCACCAGACAGATAGCTCCCATTCTCAGCCCCTCACTGGCCAGAGGCCTCACTGAGGCACACCCTCTTCAGTCCCTGTCTACCAACACAGGCGGCCTAGCACTTATTTACAATGCTTGGGACAGGAAGTTCTTTGGATTCAAATTCTCGAACTTTTATATACATACCATGAAAGACCTCGGGGTGGGACTTAAGTCCACACTTGATATTCTTCACGCATTCTTTACACAAGGCTGCAGAACAGCTCAACAGCATCTTTAGCATACCTGCGCTCTGACCGTTACCCATCCCACGGGGTGAGGTGGGGATGTGCCACTTGTAGAATCATGACATTGCTCAGAAGCTTCCAGAGTTAAAAGTGTTTTGAATTTGGAGTCGGGAGGATTTGAATGTTCAACCTGTCCTAGAGACTTGGCTTGCAGACACCCTGGATCAGTGGTAGTTGAGACCTGCATGACCTGGGCACATGACAGGTACATGCACCATGGGTGGCTAGAAGGGGGCTGAGGGATAGTGCCCAGGACCTGCACTCTTAGGAGGGGCAGAAAGTAGAGACACAGAATAACAGCCCCTGGACTTTCCGGGCAGTTTTTGGGGAATGCCCATGGAAGCCACAAAGAGGCAACAATGCCAGCAAACAATCTCAGACATGACAGAAACTTGAGTCTTTGTCTGCAAGACAGCCACCCTCCCAGGGACCCCATGGGCAACCAGCTCCCTCTCCCTACCTTGACCAGGCTGCTAGAATACAGCTTCCCGGTCCCCCTGGAGCAAGCAGGATAGGGCTTCTTCCATTAGCCAAGGGCCGTCTTCATTTCCTTCACCTTCTCACACTGCACTTTCCAAAACAGGATATTAAGGGAAGAGAAACCAAGGGCTTTCGGGGCTTTGCAGCCTCCGCTCCAGGGAAAACCAGACACTCATCCCTGTCTGAAATTGCTTCACTCCGTGAGCCTGTGGGCCACGGGAGCCCTCCCGCCACAGCTGAGCAGAAAATAGAGTTTGTTTCTCTATTTCCCAGACCCCCTCCCTGCCTCTTGCCCTCTCTGTGCCCCCCCTCCCCCTATATTTAAGGGCTCCTCTGCCTGGTCCACAGCTGGGGATTGGGGCCTGGTAGCTTGCAAGCTGCCTTGTACCAAGTCCTGGGCACGGCTCCCTCAGCCTGCAGCCCTGGGAGGGAAGAAAGAAGTTTGGAAGTCTTCATATCTCCTCCCATGCCCCAATCCCATTCCATGAAGCCTTCGCACAACCTTTTGTTCCTGGCAACATTCAGGTTTCCAGGTCATTCTCTGGCCTCGCCAGGAATGCAGTGTGATGCTCCTGGCTTGAGCAAAATGTGCTGGTGTTGAAATATTCATTCAGTCTGGGTCGGGATGTGTTTCAGACAAACACAAGCCTTTCTTGCCCTTCTGCCTCTGCTCCTAGCCCACCTAAGAGGGCTGCACGCCATCTTGATTTTGGCAACGCGTTTTTAGATTTTAGAGTCCTCAATGCTTAGAGTCCTTGATGATGGCCTACAGTGCTGGGAGTGGTGGGAGAGACACAGATGGGCTCAACCAGTTGTCACCTCTCTAAGGGACAGGACAGGGATATTAGATATTTTCTTGGAAGTTAATTCACTCAAAACTGGGCACTGGGAATATTCTATCGAAGCAATTAATCCCTCCCCCACCCGCTGCTGCCCACCTAGCATCAGCTGGAACCCCACCAGTCTCTAGAGGAGCAGGTACACATGGACCCTTGTGCAGGTGCCTGGGACAGGACCCTGCCTGGGCCAAGTGGGTCGGACCGGCCCCAAGGATGCTTCTGATTATCAGTCTCCTAGTTTGCTTTCCCTCTGCTCTCCATCCCCAGCACAAAACCTTCAGAGTGCCCACCCTGAGGAAAGGAAATCAGCTACCTCCTAGCCCTGGTCTGTAACTAAAGGCTTGAGCTAAATTATACTGCCAGCCTCGGGGAGCTGGGGACTAGGGGCTAGAGGAAGGGCTAGCAGTGGGTGTGTGGGGAAGGGGGTAGGTCCAGGTCTGCTTTTTATCCTGTGCCAAGAGGAAGGGGAGAAACCAAAGCTGGAAAAGAAATACCATAATTCATGGAGCCCTTGCTCCGTTCTTCCTGGAAGACCACAGTGTCTTACAGGCTGCAGGAAAGGAAGACAGACACCCCAGTTGTTCAAACACTAGTGAGAAAAGACCTCTAATCGTGTGTGGGAGGTGGCGGGTAGGGCCAAGAAGAGCATGTGGGGGTATCCAGTGGCAAGGAGCCATTTAAGCCAACATTCTGCCCAGCACACTCCTTCCCATGAGTTTGTCTGCCAACTTTG
This sequence comes from Ondatra zibethicus, assembly GCA_004026605.1. Lineage (NCBI taxonomy): Eukaryota > Metazoa > Chordata > Mammalia > Rodentia > Cricetidae > Ondatra > Ondatra zibethicus. Next base: position 173,481 of record PVIU01002065.1, on the reverse strand, counting down.
GAGGTGATCTTAAATAGCCTTTGCACTCACTGAAAGTCTATGAACCCATCTGCACCAAGGCAGCACTGACACACTACCCCACCCCCCATTACTGTGCCCTCTCACCCTTACGCCCTCATGACCCACTTCTACCCAGGGCTTAAAGACAGTGAAAACCCACAGAGCTCCTAGCCACTGGCGGACAATGCTGCTTGGCTCTCCCAACCTCTGTCACCACTGGAGCCTCTGTGGTCATGCCCCAACCTAGCCCATCATCCAGGTCAATATTCTAGCTCTCCTCATGCTTGACCCTTGGGGGTAAACAACACTCCCCAACTTGTTCAGTCTCTGCACTAACTGTCTATCTGCCCATCTTGAATTACATATTTGATTGTTTGCCATGCAGACTGTGTTCCTGCCTATGTAGTAAGCTAGACAAAGGTGTCAGAAATGAACCTGTTCATTCTCTAGAGTCCAGCAAAATGCCTAGAATAGACACACCTCAATAAGTGTTTGCTGAATGAATTAAAGAGCTACTGGCTGCTGGTTAGCTCAAAACAGAACCTTCCCATGGCTACAGGGTAGAGAAAGCACGACTCCAGGCACTCAAGACCCACAAGCAAGCACTTCTCCAACCTGTAATGAATATCAGCCTTCTTAGCTCTTCCTTAATTCTTATTCACAATTGGAGTCGGATATTCAAGAAGCCAGAGGAGCAGTGTTATCCGATGCCCCAGAAAGCCTCTGAGACTGGCATCCAAGGGTAGAAAAGTTTCACTTTCATAAGGCCTAATAAAATCTTGCTTCCTTGAGCAGGCAGCAGAGGACCCACTCCGAGAACAATGGAGCCTTCTATGGAATGCAAGGAAATGTGGGTTGTGACTAAAATATGGAGTTCCCGAAACATATCAGAGAAACAGGTGAGTCCTGGCCAAGACCAACAAGCAACAGAGAAGGACTCCAGGGTTCACAAGCTGAGCAAATTTACACCCAAGTGTGCAATGCATAACAGTAAATGTTTCAAGAGATGACCAAGGCTCATGGCACCCAACTTAGGAGAATGGACTAAAAAGTCACCTAGCCAAACAAGGAGGGGAAGGTGGGCAGCCCCCAGCCCACACTATGGGCTCCCCTGTTTCTCCGCTGTGATCGGAGGAATGTTCAGCGTGTCTTCAGTCTCTCTGTCTTCCATGGCTGATTAAGCAGTTGGGAGCAGAGTTTACTGTGAAGAAAGCAAACAATTAGGCGCTATCTGAGGTAAACAGTACCTTGGCGGTGGAAGCTGAGAGGAGGATCGTTGTCAGGAGGGATTATCATTATAATACTTAAAATAACATTTATAACACTTACTGAAATTACGCCAATGAAGTCTGCAGAGACACGGGAATGAAATCAGCTCGATGTGTTTTTATAAGAATACCAAAATCTCTGTCCCTGGGAGGAAAGTTAGAGGCATTAGCGCTCTTTGCCGGGCCTCCATTAGCTGGTAAAATTTGAATACTGTTTCTGAGGTGAGCGCTAATCTTCTTTGAATCCTCCCAACACATTTTATCTGTAAAAAATTGTAGTTAAAAATTTAGTTTGATGGAATGATATTTAAGTGCTTTCTTCATCTTACTCTCTGAAAGCGCCCCAGAGAGTCTCCCTGTAATTTGTTCAAACGAAATAATATTTTCGTTTCCCCGTTTCTCTTTGTTGTCTTGGGTGATGAAAAGTAACATTTCTTTTCTTTCAATCCTATTAAGCGAGGCTCTCAGAGTGCCAGCCACTCAATCCAAATGCGATCTGGCAGACAGGCCCTCGGCTTAGAAAACGGGGCCTGCCAACCCCGCTTTCTGTCAGGGACTGACATGCCACCAGGCAGCGTTTCCTAAGCAATAACAGAAGTAGCCAGCCAGCTGCGTGGGCCTTTCCTCTGCTCCAGCACTTGCCCTCTCTCTCCTGCAGCCGACACCCTGGGAATCTGGGCCCCATATCCATGTTCTGTGTCCACCTAGTGGCTCACAGTTGCTCCTGTTCACCCTGAGCTGAAGCCACATTTCCCCAGGACAGGAAGAACATAGAGTGTCTTCCTTTGTGGGCACAATCCCATCCTACACAGCCTCTTCCGTACCCCAGTCATCACCAAAACAGCCTGAATTTCCAAACTCCTACTCGCTCTTCAAAACTCTGATCAAATGCTACCTTTCCTCTGAGGCTCTCCTCAGAAACTTTTACCCCAGCCAGAGGGCGCGACTGAACCAGTCACGGCACAGACATTAAATATAACTCTACAAATGCTCTGTTACTTTCAAATGGAGCAAAATCAAACGAGCCACTGGAAGACACGCAGCATAGACATGAAGTGAGCAAGATACAAGAGAACAGATGCATCTCAACCAGTCTACATAAACACGTGCACATCCAAACAGCAGTAGGAGTGGCAGGCAGTTCCTGGGGAAGTGAGTGTAGGAAGGCTTCCAGAGGAATTACGCAACGGAACACTTAGACCTTGTGTCTTTTTTAAATACCACCCCCCACAAACGTGCATTACATTTCAGTTGAAAAGTAAATAAATCCATATCAGTGGGAAACTTCCAGCGGCCATTTCAAACCTCCCCTTGGACGGCCTCGTCACTCGCTGGCCTCGGGGACCCTGCTCCCTATCCATATGTGACAGTTTTCCTGGCATTCCACTGCTGGGTTTTCATACACACCGAAACCCTCTAAAAATGAGATTCTTTCTGTGTTCTGCTCAAAACTGGGCTCTGCCATCCCCTTCCTCTCCTTGTCTGTGGCAAGCAGGGAAGAACCAAAAATGAGGAGATCTTGGGGTTAGCTCTAGGTGAAGGTCCTGATGGTGCCAGAGTAACTGGACTCCCCGGGCCTTTCAGATGTGATGGCCACAAATGGCCAACTAGTTATCTGACTGGAAAACCCTGCAGGACACTTTAGCCTTTGAGATCCCTAGATGAAGCTGCCAAGGCACATGCATAAAGCATTTTGTGACTGTGCTCACTGAACTCTAAGGGGGACCAAGGCAGAAGTGGTAGCAGCCTCATGTCCTCTTTATGTAAAATGTCTGGAGTGAAAGCGACCTGAAGGCAAACACACATTTAGTCACAGAAACAGCAGTCCTGCTAATTTTATCCTAGTGACATAATTTCCTTTGCAAATACATGAATCACCTACAAAATTATTTGCACACCATATATATACATTATGCTGCAGAAACATGCACACACACAACACATACACACAGCAACAAGCTCAACTGACCGGGACTAAGAGAGCACATCTTGTGCTGAATGTCTCATGACAGCAAGACACCTAGCATAGTGAAGAACACCAATGACACTCAGTGGCACGCCGACAACTTGAACGATACAAAGATCTCATAACCAAGCATAATAGCTATTCGGGAAATGTCAACAGTCTGTAGGGAAGTTGAGGCTCAGAATGATATCTGCGGCTTTGTGTTAGGAGTTCGAGTGAATTCTTTACAAACTGAAGTCAAGGGCAAGGAATGTTAAAACCTGGGTGTTAGGCCAGGCACTGGTGGTGCACACCTTTAATCCCAGTAGTTGGGAGGCAGAGGCAGGTGGATCTTGTGAATTTGAGAACAGCCTGGTCTACAAAGCGAGTTCCAGGACAGCTAGGACTGTAGCACAGAGAAACCCTGTCTTAGGAGAAAAAAAAAAAAACCCAACAAACCAAAAAACAACCCTGGGTGCTAATGGATAAGCTGACCACACACATAGCAGACATAAGCAAGGGATGTGGCTAGGATGGCCTCTGATAACCACAGGAGTTGTCCCAAAGGCTTAAAGTATCCCTCCCTTAAATGTGGGTTCATAGGCACCAACACCTCCATGCACAGTAAAGAAAAGGAGCATTCCTTGGAAATGGGAGCTGAGACGGTCAGTACAGAGTAGGAGACAAGGCAGATCCTTCCTATGTCCCTTATAAGTGAGTGTAGGAGACCTGTGCAGCTCTCATGGAATATGCCCCCGCCCTCTGTCACCTAAGTCTGCTTCTTTACCAAGTTTTAGGGGTGCTGCTGAGCTTAGGATTTCGGGGACTGCCCACCAGATCCAGCAACAGACCTCCCCAGCCACTAGATAGGAGCGGCAGGGATGGTCGTGTGTGTCTACTAGCATGGCCCTAACACAGTAGCACAGAACAGGGAGGTGTCTGAACACAGTTCTGGAGGCAAACGGCCAAGGTCAAGGTATCATCAGGGTTATGCTTCTTCTGAACCTCTCCTTGGCTTGAAGGTGGCATTGTGTCCTCCCCAGGGTCTGTCCTCTGCTATGCTTACCCCTGTGACCTCTGTGTGACCAAGTCTCTGCGACTGCACTAGGGTGCCATCTATGCCATCACCTCTGTAGGTGCCCTTTCCAAGTGCTCACATCCCGTGGTACTAGGGTTGGAATTTCCACTGAGAACCCAAGGGAGATACAATTCAGGCCCAGCTAACAGCACACTCTGTGGATCTCTGCCAATCTAGAAGGGTACTTCATTCGTCCTCCTGGCTGCTGGGCCACAACCCCTCATTTCCTCTCATGTCTGAGCATATCTTCCTCAGACTTCCCCAAGGCGAAGGAATGAGAAATGCTCGCAAAACTCCAAGATCAATGACAGTGGCAACCCCACCATTATCCAAATGACCTTTGGCAAAAGGGACTTGGGCAGGCCCTAGAAGAAACCGAGCAGTCAAAGAAGAGCCACGCAGGGCTCTGTGATCACACGTAGATGGGCACCTGAAACATAACATAAGCAAGGCGAGAACATCGGGGTGTATAGAAAGCCATCTTCATCACCCCAATGGTCATGCAGTCTCCCCATCGCCCCACGACTCCTACGTAGCAGTCACTGTTGCAAGGCCTTGGTGGGTGTGGAAACAGGGTTCTCAGTCACAGCCATTTCAAAGTCTGTCCATGTGTGGGATGCAGCTCGCCTCTGCCAGAGAGAGCATGCTTTGCAATCTGAACGGGGCAGGCTTGTTAACTGACTGTTGAGTCTAATGTTATACCACTATTCTGCCTCTCGTTAGCAACACAAATTACCAGCAATTAGCTGGCTGACTGTTCAAAGGCAGTTCAATTTCATGTATAAAGAGAACTATATAATGCTTAATGTATCTATCAAATGTAATAGCCCAAACAAAATTAATGATATGAACACAATGAGTGCTTATACGGGATAATTACAAGGTGTCGGTCATGAGAAGCATGTCATGGCGTCAGACATACAATGCAGGCAAACAGTCACCAAAGTTGACAAGGCTGTCCCAGCTCTTAGGAGAAGGGAAGTCACTGTGGGGCACAGTGGGACTCAGCCCCATCCAGGGACAGAGTGGGAAAGGCAAGCCACTTCAGTGTCTGAAAAACCCCAGGCTCTAAGCGAGACCAGAGGATTGATTTTTCTCATCTGCAAAATGGGAAAATTCACAACTGCCTTGCAGAGGCCTAACCTGCACCCCGTATTTGCATGACAAAGAAAGGGCTTTGCTAGCTGTCCAGATCTCACCTGGAGGAAAGTGGCGATGCTGTTGATGTTATTATTATTATTACCTTAAAATTTCCAAGGTGAGGCCCAGCAGACCTCTTCCCTCCCTCGTCATTAACAGTGTGGTGGCATGATACAAACGACACTTCGATTTAATTACCATCCTTTCTCCCCCTCCGGTAACTAAACATTTTCCTCTGCTCAGTATCCCTGGAATGACAGGGCCATTCCCAGTGTATTACTTGCATATCTATAATTAAATAATTAAGAATTGTTCAAGCCCTTCCAAACACAACAAAAGGCGATGATTATTTCAAACCCACTTTAGGAGAAGTCAAGCCCCGATCAGTTCCATCTTTTGCTAATAGTTATGCAAGGCTGCACCGGCAGCATTCCCTCTTGCATGCCAGCACACCAATAAATTAAGATATTCCTGGCCGCATCTGCACGAGGGAAATTAGAGCATTACCTGGTCCCCGCCAGTGTGCCAGCTCCGAGCGGCAGGCGCAGCCCACGCTGGGCGACCAGCTGTCTGCGAATGTGGCGTGTGGATCACAGCTCGGAGCCAGGGGATCTCTTAGGAGGTCTGCTCTAATATCAAAACTGCCGCGCCGCAGGACTGTTCCCTTCACGGCACAATATTCAAACACTTCTCCCGCCTCTCTTTCCAGATATGAAACCACGGTGAACCCAGGCCTGGGACCATCCAACATCGCTGTCCCAGCCCCAAGAGCCCCATGGATTTGGAATTTTCATGCTGCCTGGAGTCCTAGGCAGTGAGGTCAACGCCAAGGCACTTTGTTTTCTGAATCCCCAGCTCTAGCTTTGGAGATGGGGTGACCTCATTCCTGGTGGGTGTAATGTCACCAAGAACAGTTTTGATGGGGGCACCGTGGCCCTTGCAAAGGCTTCACAGCCAAAATGGTTCACGTAAGCCTAAGCTCATACCTTGAAAGAGAGGAGAGAGCTATTTCCCAGACTCAGAAATGATGGGCTTCCCACCCAAGCTCCAATGTGTACACCACAAGAATCAATATTCAGCTTCCCGCATGTGGTTGGAGACCCTGCTCTGGAACCAGCCCCTGTGCTCTAGACAAGCGGAAGCAGATACAAAAGCATATTGTTCTGACAGTTGGCAGGCATGCCAGGCATCTGGGACTCAGCAGAACGGGAGCACAGTGAGGTCCAGCAATCATCAGAGACTGACCCGCAGTGCTGAGGCATGGAGCTTGGCACTGGGATGAGGAAGAAGGCAGAGGCGTTCTCAGGCACACTCAATAGGACTGTCAGTAGACAGCAGGCCATGCAGGTGCAAAGGACAGAAAAGGCAGTCTGAACTGCAGGCCACTGAACAGAAAGGAGTGGCCAGCAAAGCTCAATGTTTAGTAGCCTGGAAAACTCCAAATCTATCCGCTTCCAGTTGGGAATCCTCTAGCAAGAACTTGAAAGAACATTGTGTTCACTTCAGCACTGTTAACATGTGCTTACGTCTTTCTCAAAATCTTCTGGTGAACTCCGAGTAGTCAGGCAGCTTGAACGCCCATCCCCTTTCAAACCTCATGGACTGTCTGCTGCCTAACGTCGCGTATCTATCTTTTCTCTTATGAGATGGGGACAGTTACTCCTTCCCAACCCACTCACAACTGTCTGAACACTTCTATGCCTGCCCCCTGCCATCTGACTGAGTCCTTCGGGGTGGAGTCTGCATTTGCCTTGGCTGAGGTTCCTCACTCAGCATAACACAGGCACAAAGGTGGCAGAACAAACCGGAAGGCACGAGAGGAAAGATCCCAAGCTCATGGGAGAGGGTCTGAGACCCTGAACATATTCCATGTGGCAGAGGACTGCCCAGCTGCTAGAGGACATACAAACCCAAGAAAGGGCTGGTTGTTAGGAGCTTTTGGACCCAGTGTCCGTGGGGTAAACTGTTCTCCCTCCACACATCCGTGCTGAGCACAAAGCTCCCACGGGGCCCCATGACGGTACAAACTAGGTCGGTCTTCTTCCTCCTGCATGGGGGTGTGTACCGCCTCACATCGTGCTGCATCTTTCTTGGCCTCACAACTAGCTTAAATGCCATCCATGGTGATCTTAAGGGTGTGCAAATGTGCCCCAGTATTCCTAGGTCTTTCCTCACTTCCCATCCCTCCACAGCCGTCTTCTGGGATAAAACGTATGCTCTGGCACAAGTTCAGTTATGAACTGCTCTTGGTCCCAGACGCTTTCCCTTCGACCTCCCTAAGAGATTGACAGAAACAGATCCTACACTTTTTCAGTATCTTCCTTGATCTAGAACAGAGAAAGCGTATGTGGCTGACTAGTCTAGAGAAAGTGCCACCGTGCCACCACCATGCCACAGGTGGCAGAGACCACCAAACAGGAAACCACCAGCTGTCTTGAGGTGAATGATCTGCTCATAGGACTGGACCACTTCTGCCCATTTTCCCTGGGGGCTGCTCTCCATCGGACATTAAGGCTCTGAGAAATATGGTTTTCAGGAACTCCCAGAGGGCACTGCTGCCAGGACCAGTGACTTAGATCCTCTTTTTGAGATTCCCCTTCTCTGTTGAAAGCTAAAGGGGCCTCAGAGCATCGAGAGGAACAAAACGAAGACATGGAAACCCTTCTTTCCAATTCCCAGTTCCAGCGGCTCAAAGGCCACAGCCAAGGAGAATCACGGCTGCCAGCAACTCTGCCGATGTCAACGACCCTTCCAACCAAAGACTCGGGACAAAAGGTGACTTGGTCTCAAGCCATCCACTCTCAGTTTCAGGTTAGTTCATAGATGCCATTTCTTCTGCTTCTGCTGCTCACTCTACTCAGGGCTAAGAAACTCAGCTCAAGACCTGATGTGGGTATCACTTTTCAAATGCCCAAATCCCTGTAAAGGTTTAGTGTCTAGCTGTGTGCATTTTGCTCAGTATTAACATGTTCAATGGAGTACTTTGATTTTTTTTTTTATCTAGACGCCAGAAGCTGGTGAATATATGCTTCATAGCTTCAGATAAACCTTTTGTTCTTCTGGGGCTGATCAGCTGGTGGAGCAGCGAGAGGGAGAAGGGGAGGGGAATTCACAGGGGCTCAGCGGTTTCAAAAAGTCAAATTACCTCTGAGCCATAGCAAGGCTGATAATTTAAATGAAAAAATATATATACAGGCCGCAGCACACAACACCGTCTCTGTTAGGACTTTTAATGAAGCCCCAGTTGTGATGACACTGAAGCCGGGAACGCTACGGTGGGATAATTACTTGGCTCCCACACAGCTGAGTTCCATAGATGCATTATTAACAGCACATTCCTCGCCATAACGAGAGCTGAGCAGAGGTAGGCTCACAGACCTTGGCGTCCGCCATTAGCGGCCTGGCACAAACACAAATGAGTGTTTTCACAAAAGCATGCAAAGGTTGTGAAATTCCAATGAATCTGTGCTAGGAGGCGGAGTCATGGGGGAAGGGGAAAAGGTCTATGGGGTGTGTGTATACACATGTGTGCACACATGCACGGGTACCCACATGTGCACACGCGTACACAACACACACACACATACACACCTGTGTGGGCAAATGTGACTGGAGATGTCATCTTTCCTATACAAAGTACTTGGAGTAAGGCAACCTGGGAAATTATGGACTCAGAACACATTGATTTTTCTGCAGCAGATCCAAGCAGCAGCCCCGGTGAAGAATTACTGAGAAAACAAAATCATCCAATTCTCCTAGAACCTGGCTCTGCTATGCCAGCAATCCTGAGCTCACTTGGCTGGGGGCACTGTGCTGTTGCCCAGCTGGACACCCACATGGCACCAGCAGGCAGTTGCCTGTCCACATCTAGGGTCTCTTTCTGAACTGCCACTCATATGGTCTATATTTTCAAGACATACAGGCACTCCTCGGACTCCAAGGACTTCTGGAAAGGGGTTAAATGCCGTTTTGGTATTCTTGCACTGAGCTAACCCCAGTTACAACCAGGAATGCAGGCACACGTACATCCTCATGAGGGCCTTGCGGGACCCTATGAGCATCTCAGACATAGGCTCTAAAGCCCCAGTGACTTCAGGAAGGCTGCTGGGACAACAGTCCCCCAGTCCTATGCCTCTCCTTAGTCTACTCCAATTTGCCTCCCCCGAAAGCGTCTGTTTCAAGGTGACCCTGTTTCACGAGTTAGCCCCAGCATCCCCCGCCTGCTCACAGAACCAGGGGCCTCCCAGTAATTAACACCCGCACTTGATGAGGTCCAGCTGGCAGACTGAAGCCGTGCCAGCATCCTTTACTCCAGCCCAGGCGTCTCCAGCCAGCCCTGTGAGGCCTCCTCCCTCCCACCCCATTCTGGCTACTCTGTCCCCGGAGAAAAAGGCAGAAAGTCACCCATCCCGGACACCTCACACAGAGCCCTTCGTCAGAGTAAATCGCTAACTGCTCCAATTGGAAGTATAAAAGATGGCACGTCCAATAATGGAGTGCCAAGCAGCCAGAGACGATGGCAGGAGAGGTGTGTGCTGACCCAGAAAGCGGCCATCGTCCACTGTGTGCGGATACAGTACACAACAGCACCGGCTCTGCTTACACCACACTCAGGGTACACAGAGCTAGTTCACAGGGACACAAACCGGCATGGCCAGGGCCGCCTCTGTTCCTGAAGTCAGGATGGGCAGGGAAGTTTGTGAGTTGTTGCAGCATGGTGGCGCTTCCTGGTTTGGGTTGGGACTCCAGTGGGCCACATGCTTACAGAAATCAAGCTTTCCTGAATCAAGTGGCACATTTACAGTTATTACTTACTCGTCCATATGTGTGCCTTCCTGCATACATACAAAGGACCAATAAAAAGTTAGTTTCAAGTATGCTTACACATGCACAGAGACACCGAGTCTGGAAAGAAAAACACCAGATTGTTGACAACAGCTTCCTGGGAGGTGAGATTAAGATGATTTCTGGACCTTCTTTCTGTGCATCAGCATCTTCTCTCATTGAGGAAGACATATTACTCGAGTTTAAGCAAACAAACAGCTTTCTTTAAAGAGTGAGGAGTAATTTGCCTTTAGTTATAAAGAACATAGCAATTAGCAAAGTTAATAATAATCACGCTGTCACCAGCCGCTCAAGCAAAGACAGCGCTAAATGCAGTTTGGATCTGTCCCCGCCCCCAGAAAAGCGCAGACAGAATCGTTCACAGACATCACTTGTGGGAGTGAACTGCATGAGCCGCATCTCCCAGCGTCACCGTGAGCAGGGTAAATGCAAGGGATACGCCCGTATACCCAGTAGCTGTAATGTAGCCCACTCCTACAGGACGAGGGCTGGAACCACCAAAGCACAGATGGACAAAGGCAGAGCAGTAGGAAGCAGACCCGGTCCGTGCAGCTGTGTGCAGCTGCCGTCCTGCCAGAGCCCAGACTCCTGGGGAAGCCTAACCCTAACCCTAACCTGACTCACTTGGGATGGCTTTCTAAGGGGCCCTTCAGCTCCTGGTAGGACGCTCCACCAGTGTGCAACAAAAGAGGGAAAGGAGGCAGTGAGCAAGGGACCAGGAAGACATCAAGTGCTGCTGGGGCTCTGTCCCCACACCCAGATTCTTTCAGCACCTGGACAGCATGGATTGCTAGGCGCTCGTGTAGGCGAATGAGAAGGGGAGACTCCTGGTGGTGAATGCCACCCCCAGCAATTTGGCTGTGCCCCCCCTCCCCCTGCCCCACTCATTCTGGCCATCAGAATAAGAGCTCTTGTTCGCAGACGGCTGTCCGGGCAGATTTCCTCTGAAGACTTCACCCCTGCCTACTAGTGTCCTTCCAGACATCTGGAAAACTGCGGAGATTTCTCATGGAGTTGGAGCACCTCCCTCAGGCTATTCCCAAACTCAACCAAGAAGCTCTGAAGCCTCTGAGATGGGCTTTTCCAGATGCTGAGTGGAAAGCGGGGCGGGGGGGGGGGCTGACAGGGGAAGGGAAGGGGAAGGAGTGGGCCTCAAGGTCCCAGAAACCAGTGTTATGACTGAGGAGAACCACTTCCTTCAGAAACCGGTAGACATTACTTAAGCAAACACACAGGGAAAGTACCGAGAGGAATCGGAAGATGCCGTTGAAGGCTCTGGGAACTGTGCTCCCTACCTGGGAGATGATGCTCTTGCATATCCCTCAGGGGCCCCTAGAGGCAACCCATCCCCTGCAAAGAAGTAGGGGATGTTGTCCTCAATTGGTCACACCAAAATGTGAGTTCTGGAAAGCTCCTTTTCAGTATGGGCGAGAATCTAGAGGCGCAAGTTTCGCTCCTATAGGCTGTGCTGGTGGGTCTCAGTCCCAGGTCTAGTATGGCCTTTCTTCATTAAAGCATTTTGCATTACCCTTTGTGGCCCCACCACCAGCCTCCTGGTCCCTTCCTGCCTCTTCCTGCCTTTACATCAGAAGTTTGGTGGAAAAGAGAATTAGACCCTCAACGAGCAGCCTCTAGCCTGGGAAGTCCAGATCTATATCAGTAAGGGGCTAGCTCTTCCTCTTCTCTCACCAGCGCACACACACACACACACACACACACACACACACACACACGGGATGGGGAATTTATCAACATACGATCACAGACATACACAAAATATACAGAGAAACCAACAAACAGATCCAAATACACAACATAAAGAAACTCTCATACATAAGCACAAAATGAAGAACCAAAACCAAGTGCACTGACCCCATAATCACAAAGGTACCTAAACATATCCAAACACAGAATTCACCCACAAGCTTACCAACAAACAAATGTAGAAACACGGATTTCATATAAACTGTCATGTCCTCTCAACAGCAACAGCTGTTGGGAGGCAAAGAAGCCCCGCCCCTTCCCAGGACTCAAAGACCAACTTCAGAAACAAACCCAAAGGATCAGAAGTCCAGGTGCCTGGGAAGGGCAAGGAGGAAGAAAGGGGGAGGTCAGTACAAAGCAGGCCCTAGGTCAGCAGCTCTCTGAAGGCAGCAGGACCCAACCAACCTTGTTAGTACCTCCTTCTTGTTTTGGTCCAGACACCACACACACACACACGCACACGCACACGCACACGCGCACACACACACACACACTCTCCCGTCCTGCAAAAACAAAACCCCTTCTGGTCTCCTTCACTGCTCCGCAGGTAATCCTGACAGCAAACAGCTAATAGCTGGAGGGCAGAGCATGAATGGGTAGAAACAGGTCTCTCCTGTGCCTGCCAGGGCTATTTCCTTCTGAAATACGACTGTACAAAGCACAGACTCAAGAAGTTACTTAGCAATTCCCTGCCAAATAAGGGATCTGCATGTGACAGAGCCTCTGGGACAGTGTCCAAGATGTGCTTCATTGGGGTCAGACTGAGTACTGAGGTCAACTCTTCAGAGATGCCCCAGGACTCAGGAGGCCTGGACCAGCCCCTGATGAAGCTGGAACCTGATTCTCAAGCCTCCCTTCCTTGAGGCCATTGCTCAGAGGGCAGAACCAGGCCTGACTTGGATAGATGAATCTCTGATAATGCAGCTTCTGACAGAAGGGTACCCAGGTAAAAACTGAAATGATAAAGCAGCCAACTACAGACATGTCATGCCCATCAACAGCTAATAAAGACCTGTGTCCTCACTGCTCAGCCTGTAACCTAGGGAACGAACTCAAAACAAAACGAAGTTCCTCAAACCTGAGTGATTCCCACGAAACGGCACCAAACTTTCAGACCACACTCACTTCCCAGAAGAAGAAAAAAAAAATCAATTGTCTTTTTAAACCTCTATAGTATTTTGTCAATATTTTTTATTACAGTGGAGAATGTATAAATATTTTATTATAAACCAAAGGCCTAAAATAAACAGTTTAGTAAATAGTTATTACGTTACAAGGAAAAACATCTGTGGAAACGGCTTTCCATGTAATTATTCTTGCTATTTTACATTAGTGCTCAACGTGAATTTCTTTGGCACTAATGTTTCACTTGTTCTAAATCTTCATCCTTGTTGCTATTATTAAAATCTTAAAAAGGTGCCAAATCTTAAATGAAGAAAAAAAATGATTCGCTAGAAATTATTCATACCACAGTGAGCCGCTACTAAACCTGGCAGGGGTGCAGTATTTTCGGTGAAATTAACATAAAATATACAACTGCAAATTATCCAGGAAATAGCTATGTTCTTTACGGCATGCTTTTACATTCAGAAAAAAAGCGTTCTCCTTCTCCATCTCACACAAAGCCACAAACAGCTCCATTCTGGCAAGTTTTAAAGGGAAAGTAATAGATCTCTCAGCAGAGCTCGGGCTCCGGAAAGGGGCTAACAAACACTCACGGGTGGGTCGGCTCTAAGTGAGCACCAGACGATGTCAAGCCCGGACAGCCAGGGCAGAAAAGGCAGAAAAATACAGCCTCTTTCTCTGTCCATAACACAGAATGGATTTCCTTTCCAAGGCCTCAGCCCTTCCTCCTAAACACAAGAAAAACTGTAACACCATGTAAAATGCAAATGTCCCTGTAAATATTTTATAAAATTGTTGCATACATCCCAAAAGCTATAGGTCTTAATTGAGAGCAGGCGATTTTTCTAGTCAATATATGGAAATGGAAAATGCTAATTTGTGTTTTTCTACTTATGAAAGGCCCTGGAGAACAGCAAGCCACAAATGCACTCACTTTAATATTATAAATATAATTTGGCTCCCTCTTTACCATCCCCACTGCCATGGCTTTTATCTCCCTGTGGCTGCAGGGGGAGCGGGAGAATCGCTTTCGCAGCGTTCGCCAGGGAAGGCAGCCTCGGGTGATGGCAGGGGGCAAGCAGGCACAAAGCTGCATGCTTCCCCACCCCTCCTCCTGGGACTGGCAAACAAGGGTATAGTACGATTGGGCCACATGCCAGAGAGCTCTGTCCCACCTGATGTGCCCACAGGACAGAAGCCAGAACAGCGGCCAGTTTGGGCCATGTGCATCCCTTGCTCTAAGCTTCACCTGCCTGCCTGAGAGTTGTCTCTGGGCGGAGGGTCACCTCTTGTGCAGCCATGGGAGCATAAGCAAGTGGCCAGGGGATGTGGTCAGGGGACTCTAAGATTGAAGTGTTCAAGCTCCAGAGAGAACAATGCCACCCATCCTCCATCCTACTTGTCAGCCTGCCTTCTAAACACACCTCACCCTGTAACTTCTGCACACTTGTGGCCACTTGAAACTGAGCTGGTCCACACTGAGGTGTGCAGGTGCACCAAACACATCTCCACTTGTAAGTTTAATAGGATAAAAAATTAAAAGTCTCATTAGGCTGATTTTCTGGAGCAACTAGAGTATTTATGTGCGCTGAATTAAATAAAAAATATATTCTTTTATTTTTCCCGTTTCCTCTTACTTTGCTCTTAATGTGGCAGACAGAAAATTTCAAATTAACCACATGATTCTCGTCCCGCATCTTTTTGGGGAGCCTGCTGTGTGGACACACGGATGAGCTGTGGAAGCTGTGCAGGCTGTGTGCTTGGTGTCTCCCGGGAATCCTCAGATCTGGAAGTCTTCAGCTGTAAAGTGCTACAAAGCAAAGCAGCCATGCCCGGCCTCTGATCCAAGGCTTAGCTCTTGCCCATTCTTCAACCAAAAGGCCCCAAACCCTTAGTAACTTCTCTAGAAAGATTTCTCCCATCCCAGCCCTTCATACAGTTCGGTCCCTCCTTCCCTACTCCAGCCACACAAGTTCGTGTTCAGGGGAGTCCAGAGCACCCTGGAAAGCTAAGCATCCATACTTTAATCCGATTTTACAGCTTTATAAACAGAGGCTATGAAAGTCTAATCAACCTGCATAAGGCCACTCAGCAAATGGGTGGCAGAACCCAGTGGGAAGGCTCTTCCCAGTGCAGGGCTTCGATAACCAGACAACATGGAACCAAGGTGGCCTTTATAGCATAATTCGTAACAGACCCAAATAGGAACAACCTAAACCAAAACCAGTGAAATGCCACTCTGAGCACATTAATATAGAACACCGGAACGCACAACAATAAAAAGGGAGAAAGCACCAACTTCATTCCAGCTCCCTGGATGGATGCCATGGATGAATGTTGACCTAAGGAGGTCAGACCCAGTGTCAGTACACCGTGAGTTCAAGCAGATATCCTGAAACAGGCAAATGATCACAGTGGAAGACTCAGAACGGCTGCTGCCCTGGGTGGGGGGGAGGGAAGGAGAGTGGTCTGGTGCCAGGTGTGTGAGCTGCTGTACTCTTACTGCATTAGCCTTGGCCTCTACTCAAAGGAAGACCTTCTAGAGTATGGAGGCAGCAATGACCCCAAGGCGGGGCAGGCACCTCACCAGAAAGAATGAGTCCACACAGCCCTACAAGAAGATACCCCAAAAGCTAAGCCAGCAAAACCAAGAGTCTAGGAACCTCTCTAAACCAGAAAGAAAAATTCCAAGTAACTTTTTGGCCTCTATGTTCCAATAAGTGCCAAGAGAGACCCTCTAACTGTGGAGACAGGGCCCAGTGGGGCGCCGTGAGCTGGCCCTCCTCTTGTGGGGAGCAAGGAGGTAGCTGGTGACGTTTATTACCCGCCTGCAGCGAGACTGACCGCAGGCCTCCTCTGCCTACACTGAGCCATTAGCTGGTAATGGCCCCAGAGGCTCCCGGCTAGGCCCGGGCTGTGCACACTTGCAACACCAGTGACACTAATGACCGCCACATTGTGCAGATAAATCATCATTGCTCAGAAGGGGCCCCGGCTGGCTGGCGGTCTCCGAGCTTCATTTCACGAATTTTCCTAATACTCAGCTGCCTTGTAAGGGGTTCTTGGGCAGACACATCATCTTCAGATTTCTCTAATGCAGTGTTGTAAAGAAGGGGCAAAAGGAGAAAAGGGGGGGGACATCAGCCCATGTTGTGCCACAGAGGTCCACGGTGGGGGAACTACGGCCTGGAGCAGAATCCACATCTGGGATCCCTCGGGCATCCATGCAACACACCAAAAATGGTGATTCAGAGACCACTGCCAGTCCAAATCAGAATTCCCCAGGCCAGGAGGCTCCAGGATTCACAGAGCAATGTGGCATGGTAGTCAAGGCCATAGATGACCACAATACCTGGGCTCCAGCCTAGTACTGACACCTGCTGGCTGTATGGCCTCCAGCAGGTCCCTTTACCTCCATATTTCCTAGGAACAAAATGCGGAGATGTGGGTGAGGATCCAGAGCCCAGCACCTGATACATAGGTGCTATCTGTGGCTAATATTATTTACCATGGCACTTGTCCTGCTAAAATTCAAGGGACAGATCACAATGGCCACTGTAAGATACCTGATCTCTGCAGGTTAGGACTTGAACTCTGGGTCCCAGGAGGAGGATGCTCACAGTCACAAGGTTCACAGGAATGAGCAGCACGGCAGTCATGGGGGAAGCGCTCTCTGGAAAGGGGCAGTGTACACAGGCTCCACAAGCCAGTACAGGATACTTTTGAGGGGGTTGGGAAAGCTCCAGGTTTACCCCTGAGACCTGCTGACAGAAGTCACCTTCAGCCTTAGGATCAAGAAGTCACACTAGAATCCCAGGGACATCTAGAGAGCAGCCTTAGCCCACCCTCCTGGGGGAGGGAACAGAAAGGAAACCTTGGGCATAAACACAGACTCCTCAGGGCCCATAGGCACTGGCCCTCCTCCCCTCCCCTGCCTGGCACTCACTCTTCTCTATGGGTGACCGATCCCTGCTCTACACCCCAGCCTTGCTGTGGAGTCAGTCTACTTCCAAGTTCAAATCAACTCCGATCTTACACACAGTTTTATTCAATTACTGTTTTATCAGAACTGAACTTCCTTTCTTTTTCTTCTTTTGTTTTCCGAGACAGGATTTTTCTGTGTAACTGTTCTGTTGTACTGAAACTTGCTTTGTAGACCAGGCTGGGCCTCGAACTCAGAGATCTGGCTACCTCTGCCTTCCCAGTGCTGGGATTAAAGGCGTGCACCACACTCAGGTTTAAATTATATTTATCTACTTATCTATTCATCTATTTACCAATCTCAATCTATTTATTTATTTGTCTATCTATTTAACATGTATGAGTGTTTTACCTGGATGTATGTTACATCTGGTGCCTGAGGAGTCCAGAAGAGGGCATCAGATCCCCTGGGACTGAAGTTATAGACAGTTGTGATCCACCTGATTGTTCTGAAAACTGTACCCTAGGTCCTCTGGAAGAGCCACAAATAATTTTAACTGCTGAGCCACCTCTCCAGCCCCAACCAGGACTCAGTTTCTAGTGTTATTCCACACTCAGGAGTGTCAACTTTCTGTCTTGAACCAGAGATACTCCATTCTCAGCCTCACTCTATTCAGGCTCCAAAATGACCAAAGGAGGCCAGAGTCCACTTCATTGATGCCTCTGCTCGGAAGTCCTCCCTGACCACTCTAAGACACCTCCTTCTGAACTGCCTGAGTGCCGGCCTTTCTGACAGCACATCTCTCCCAGCTTCACAAGCCCAACTGCCAGCTCTCAGTCCTACCACAGGCCCTAGTGTCAGGCAAGTCCACAAGGCCACCTCATATGCTCTCCAACCCCAGGAGCCAGCTGATGTGGGGCAGAGGTCATAGGGCTGCCTGTTGTCCAGTGCTGGGGCAGTCAGGAGGCAGGTCTGCTTACCATGGCCTGCATAGGGAGGTTCAGGTGGAGTCAGTGGTCCCATGAAACAGGTGCATTCAACCCCTCCCCAGTGGGCACCTGCTTGACAGGAGCGTGGCCCGGGCTGGAGACTGGGGCTGCACGAGTGCAGCCTACAGGCCTGGTGTGGACCGAATTCCTTCTCATGGGCTGTGCATCTCCAGCATCCGGGAATCACTCCTTGCTTGATTCAAAACCAGGTCAGAGAAAAGTGGCTCTCATTTCCGGAAGGGGTGAGTGGGCCTCCCGGGGAAGGATTCTGCAAAAGTCTCCAAACCGAACGTGAGAGACGAGTGGGAACCAAGCCTCATTCCCTTGGTGGCCCCACAGCTGCCAAAATTACTGACAAACTGACCTACAAAGAGTTTCTATTTTGTGAGCAAACCCCAAAGGTTAACAGCAGAGCTGCTGGCAGGCAAACTGCACCGCAGAGAGAAGTCTCTCCAGCAGCTCCAGCACGGTGCCCGGGCACTAAAGTACCAAAAGGAGGAAAAAATCCACAGCTATAAAAGGCAGGGTCCCAGGCCACAGCCAAAGGGCAATTCTATCCTAATATCTAGACTAGACAACTGCAGTTATCAGGGACTGCCTAAAAAACCAAGATGAAACCGTTCTCAGCCTGCACACAAGTACTGGGGAGACCTACCATTCAAACCATTGTACCTCAATTTAACATCAGCTTTGTGGACATGCCACACAGGTGACACATTTATCCAGGAAGTTAGATAGAAAGTCCAGAAGGTTCTTGTATGTAGTTTAAAACGCCACCATCTTAAGCTATTCCAGGGCCCCACATCATCATTCCAACTCCATGTTTGAGGATGCTCGGGCCATGCCAGTGCACGACACTAGGAGGAAGGATTCATCCCTTAACTGTTTATATGAGAATGCCACAAGGTACTCAGCCTGCCTCCATCCTCACCCTGCAAGTTGCCCTTTATGGCTGGTGGGCACAGAGGCAGGACTAGGGACAGACAAATGCAGAGTTGCCTAACCCTCTTCAGCATGGTCATCAACGCAGAGAAAGCTTTAGGCAGGAACAATTCCAGCTGAGAAGAAGAGGAGCTGCACCCAGACTTTGGTAATGGGAAAACAACCAAAAGTGGGTCAGAGAATAATTCACACAGACAGTCAGGCAGGACCCTGGGCTTCTGTGCACTCCCTACCCACCCCACTTACCTTCCACTTGGATCTTGAAGAACACTAAAACCCATTGGTTCCCCATTAATCTGCTGGGCCAGTTGGGAAAGTGTCCACCTCGGGCACGGGAGCCTGGGGTCTCAAAGGCTGAAGGCTTCTGCAGACCATCCACCAGGATAGGCTGACACACATGTGTTCCAGGCCTCTTAATGACAGGAAGGACAGAGCAAGAGGGTCCAGGGCAGACTTTCCTGACCTTAACCATGGAATCTACAGAACACTCATTGTAGAGCAGAGCTTCCCAACCACACCTTTCCACTCTCTGGGGATACCTCTTATCCAGCGGCCCAAGGGCACCGGCATGAAGTACAGCTGTGATTTCAGACGTATCTGCTGGCCTCATTTCTGGAGTCTCTCAACAGCTCCAAAGTTCCCGCTGAGCTCTCAGCCAGCAACAGCAGATGTGGTATGGCCCAGAATCCTCCAAACCTCCCCATGACACAAATCCTGGAGGTGGCGCAGGGGGTACTTGGTGACTGCATAGACTCCTACGGTCCTCTCTGGAAACTGTCACGCACGAGGACAGTTTTAGTCCTTTGCTGAATGAATGAGTGAGATCACAAATGTGAAGTGACCACTCAAGAAGTAGTTCATGAAGAGAAGAGGAGACAGAACTTGGGGATGTCAGCTGTGTGACCCTGGGCAAGTGTTTTTCCTTATCTGGCTTTCACTTTCTTGGCTTTGGCGGAGTACAGAGACCATGCAAACACTGTTCCTAACACAGAGAACACCCAGCTCTCTTTCTGGAGACAGAGCCAAGCCTACCTGCCTGGAGCCACTCGTAAATAGAAAGGGGACAGCCTCGACCATCCATCAGGAAAGTGAAATGGTAATTTCCACTAAGTGAGGCCTATCAACCTGCCTTAGCCCTGGAAAGCTGTGAGGTGAATAAGGCGCCCTTCTGCATACTTACCCCTCAGCATCTAGTCCAGTTCCATGTTAAATAAACACATTCTCAAGGCCAAGGCGATAGCTGACAGGTAGCAGACAATCAACCTAGGGTTGACTGACAGGCATCAGTTTCCAGCCACTGCTTCACCATAGCTGCCAGATGGCGAAAGGCGGGCAGATGTTCTGATGACAAACCTCCCCAAATTGCCTGATGCAAAAAGCAGGAGAAGATTGATCCAAGAGGGATTTCAGCCTCCATGAGAGCACCCCACCCAGTACAGGATCCTCAAGGAAATTAAGGGCCATGAATGGCGTGGAAGGGCTATACCTCAGTCGCGTGCACAGCCCCCCACTGCTGCCACAGTGACTCTGAGAATTCAGCAAGAGCCACCGTGCTCCATAAGAGCCCTGTCCTCTGGTGTCAGGAGCACAGTGACATCAAGTTTGTTCCTGTACGGGTTTACTCTTTAGTAAAGTGGACCTGAGGGCTGAGGTTCAGGAGGGAACTCGGAGTCAGGGAAGACAACAGTGTTTAAAGTACTGTAGCAGAAGTCCCAGACCAAACACTGGCCCTGTATGATTGCCTGGCACGTGTGCCCACAGGGCCCTGGGACGTAAGAAAACCAAGAGGATATCCTAGCTACCTGTTTGCTTTGGTTGAGCAGTGTCTTGCTGTCCCAGAAACAGGTTTCCCAAGTCTCCAGGCAGAGATGGCACAAGCCACCCAAAGGCCATCTGACTGGCCCTGAGCAGTGATCATTCAGTGGGGTCCTATGGGGAGGGAAGCTGATGACAGCCAAGAGAAGGATGGGTCTACCTCAGAAGGAGAGGCAAGGGCAAAGACATTGCCCCAAATGATCTGCCCTACCGCACTACCCTCCCTTTCTTGGCTAAACAGGTATTAAAGGCTCATGCTAAGCTAGGCAAAGCCTTCTACACAGGCAACCGCCGAAAGTGTTTATCCTTCAAAGTACTCCTTATTAGAAGACAGCCCTCACTCAAGGGGTTTTAGTGGGTGCTGTACTGTGAAGGGTCTCTCTCTGCTCCCTTCAGCCTGTGTAGGGTGATCAATCCATAATTTCAGACATGTAAGATGACAAATCAGGCTGATTGGATGGAGAACCTCAACTTTGTATCCTTTAATTATCAGGAAAGACCCTTCCACTTTGGTTCGCTAAATCTATGGATGTTTGTTACTGTGCGTGATAATTAACATATGAGAATCCAGTCTTGAACTGGAAGCCACTTTATGCCTGTCTCTTGCATTTCTATCCGTCCCCCAAACTTCAAAAGAACAGCGGGCAGAATCCTTTTCCTAGAAAAGATGGGCCGAGAACAGGGTTGTTTCAGTCCAGCGAAAGTACAAACAAGACTGCCTCCGAACAGGTCTGTAATTAATTCGCACATTCGACTGTTAAGTCCAGAAATATGTTCATGTTGACAGTGTGCATTTGATGCTTCAAAAAACAATCTGTCGCATGCTCATTTGCCTAGCAGTCTCAGAAGTGTCCTGACTCCAGTACCTACCCAAGTGCTGTCTGGAGCTGCAGGTTCCTACGATGATACCCTGGGGATGAGAGAGGAGACTGAGGATGCTCAGCTGAGTAAACAGTGCTCGTGCAAAAGCTGTCCCTCTGTGAAGGGACAAGACCACCAAGTAACCCATGAAATTCTAGCATTTCCCACAGCAGCTTGCAGCCCTCAGCTCCAGGGCCTAGAGAGCTCTCCTCACCCTCTAGCGCCTACTTCAGTGATCTGAGGCCCAGCCCCCAAACAGCCTGAATTTGCCTTGCATCTGGTTCAGCCCAGCAGCTGTCCACCTCAGCTCCCAGGATAACAGCAGAGTGTGAAGGACAGTTGGTGGGAGAAGAGAAAGACTGGACGGGGAGCACAGGCAAGGTCTCTACTCCCCATTTCACGCTGAGCACTGCTGAGCCTGGTTTACAGCAGCGGAGGCCAGGGGTCATCATAGCAGACCTTTTCCCACCTCTGTGGAGGACAAAGGAGGGGGAGGGACTGGAAGCTACCCTGCCTGAGTCTTAGTGCCACTATTCTCCATGAGTCCTTTGACCCAGGCTAGCTCAGGAGTAGCTGTGGAATCAATGTTTCTGAGACATTGCTGACACTCCTGGCAGCCTGCTTAGCTTCTAGATCCTCCCATGGACAGAACACCTTCAGGCTAAGAAGTAGATACTGCATTAGGAAAATAACAAGACCATTCCAACAGGTGAAGAAAAGAGAGACTACTGGAGACCACTGGACACTGGAACCCAAATAAGGATACATGGCAAGGATCCTGAGCTTCCTTTTTGCCTTGTATACCTCAGACTTAGAGCTGGAAAGACTGGAAACTCAGAAAGGTACACTAAGTTTTTAAAGCTTTTTGTAATATATACATATATGTGCATATACATATAGGGGCTTCTGTTGGCAATGTTTAATGAGGCATCAATACGCTCTACATCTCGCTGTTACAGTGAGGTCAGGAGGAAGCCAAGATGCTCCTCCTACTGAAACAAGCAGCTATAGCAAGGGATTGCCACCCACTCTCCTAATGACACTGGAAGCAGGATGAAGGAGCTTTATCACCACTACTAAGACAGCGGTTGAGGCTTAGCTGGGAGGCTGTTAACGCTACCACCATGCCTGGCTGTAAGAGGTACCTGCGGCTAAGCAGTGGTGTTGCACACCTTTAATCCCAGCACTCGGGAGGCAGATACAGGTGGATCTCTGAGTATGAGACCAACCTGGTCTACAAAGTGAGTTCCAGAACAGCCAGGGTTACATAGAGAAACCTTGTCTCAAAACAAGCAAACAGAAGATGGTATCCGAACCTCTCCTTCCCTACAGTGCAACAGAAAAACTCGGGTGAGACATAAGGTCTAAATAAGAGCCAGGGTTTCAGCAGATAATCCAAAACATAAAGATTTCAATCAAAAGCCATCCACCCTCAGTGCTCAGAGGCAGAGCAACACGTGCCCAGCATGCACCACCCCTTATATTCGCCATCCAACACCATAAAAAACAATAGCAACCAAAAAATATATATGTATACATATATGCATGCAACAACAGTTAATGGAGAGGGGCCATGAATTTGAAAAAGAGAAAGGGGTGGTATATGGGAGGGTTTGGAGGGAGGAAAGGGAAGGGAGAAATTATGTAATTATCTCAAAAATAAAAGAAAAATATTTTAACATTTTTGTGAACACCCTTAAAACAGGAAGTCTCATCACAGGCATAGACACAAAGAGGAATTAAGCAGGGCTGGGGCTGGCTCAGAGGCTAAAGGGCTTGCAGCATAAGGACCTGACTTTGGGTCCCTGGCAGCCACATAAAAAGGCAGGCACAGTGACAAATGTCTATAACCCCATTGCTGGATGTGGGAGAGTAGGGGACAGGAGGATTTCTGGAGCCTGCCAACCAGTCAGTCTAACTATCAATGAGCCCCGGTCTCACTGGAAGGCCCTGTCTCAAAAAATACAGAGGAGAGTGACAGAAGACATCTGGCCTCAACCTCTGGCCTTAACACGTGTGAACACACACACACACGCACACACACATGCACACTATATTTTGCACACACAAAATGCAAATAACAAAAAGCACTGACT
Source organism: Ondatra zibethicus (assembly GCA_004026605.1). Classification (NCBI taxonomy): domain Eukaryota; kingdom Metazoa; phylum Chordata; class Mammalia; order Rodentia; family Cricetidae; genus Ondatra; species Ondatra zibethicus. The sequence goes on along the minus strand of PVIU01002065.1, from coordinate 149,691 downwards.
AGAAACCTTAAAATAAAAACAAAGTGAAATCTTACAAAAAGTCAATGAGAGAACTTAACAGTAGGAGTCAAAGAAGAGAATCTATGAAACAGAGGGAGGAATGGCTGCCAAAAAAAATGACCCAGTCTAAACAAACAGCACCGAGTAATGAATAGCAGGGATTGCTGCAACTATAAAATCTGTGTCGCGCGATCCAAGTTCCAGAAAGACAGAGGCACCCCAGGGGAGGAGGGATGGACTTTGAGGTTGTGAGCCACTGTGGTGAGAAGCAGGGTGGAGTTCATGGCAGCAGAAAATGAGATGGTAGCCATAAGAGTCTGAAACAAGGGCTGGGCTAGGACCCTTAAGGCCCATCTCCCAGCAACCCATTCCTCCAGCAAGGTCTACTTCCAAGGAGTTCTGAGTAAAACAGCACCACCAACTGGGGACCAAGTGTTCACACACACGAGCCTGAGCAGGATATTGTACCCTCAAACCTCGAGAGCATCTGTGCGTCACTAAAGAATAGCCCAAAGAAATCCACACTGAGGGGCTGGAGAGATGGCTCAGTGGTTAAGAGCATTGACTGCTCTTCCAGTGGTCCTGAGTTCAATTCCCAGCAACCACATGGTGGCTCACAACCATCTGTAATGAAATCTGGTGCCCTCTTCTGGCCTGCAGACATACACACAGACAGAATATTGTATACATAATAAATAAATAAGTATTTAAAAAAAAGAAAGAAAGAAATCCACACTGAGACCCATCTAGCTAGAGGAAAAGTGTGCCTTGCCCAGGACAGCTACACAACAGCTCAGAGGACAGCAGATGTCTCACTAGCAACAATGAAGGTGAGGAGGAAGTGGCACATTGCCCAAATATGGAAAGCAAAGGAACTGTCAACCTAGAACCTCCATTCAGTAAGAGTCTCCTTCGATAGCGAAAGGAGAATCGAGACAGTTCCAGAGAGAGAAAACTAGGAAAAGGTGTCGGCAGAGGCGGGTGTCCACTGAATGACTGAAGGACGTTCTCTCGGCAGAAAGAAAACGACCAAAGATGGGCTGTTAACAAGGGAGGGATGCTGGGGAGACAGCATGGAGCATACGTGACTTTCCTTTTCTAAATGAGACTGGACACAACACAAGAAGTTACATTAACACTGACAGTAATTCCAGAAGTGCAGAGAATAATTAAGGTAATTAGAATAAACAGGGGAGGTAGTGTTTTCTACATTTCAGTGAAACTGGTAAAACGGCACGAACTGTATCTGAGAATGCTATATGCATATAATTTAATACCTACAGTAACCATTCTTAAAAACATGCAGGAGATAAGGAGATGGTTCAGTTGTAAAGTGCCTACCATCCAAGCACAGGGCCCTGGTGCTGGCGATATGGCCTGGCTGAATCTATAAGCTCAGTGAGAGACACTAACTCAAAAAACTAAAGTGGAAAGCAATGGAAGATACCTGGCATTGACCTCTGAAGGATTAAGAGTTCAAAGCAAACCTGGGCTACATAAGCAAGCAAGCAAGCAAGCAAGGAGATGGGAGGGAGGGAGGGAGTCACACACAGTGATTTTTTTCCAATCATGATGGAATATAAGTAGAGATTAATAGTGCAAAAATAAACTCCAAACACTCGCATATTGAATAATGTACTCCCATATAATCATGAACTAAAAAGGAAATTCAGGGCAATTTTTAAATTATGTCTAATTAGAGTTTAAGAGACGGCTCGGTGGATAAGAGTGCTTACCATGCGAGCATGAAGACCTGAGTTCAAATCACTAGTGCTCCCACTTAAAAGTCAGGTATGGTCATAAGTGCCTGTATTCCCAATGTTATGGGGGTTGGAGGCAGTAGGACTGCCAGGGCTTGCTGGCCACCAGCCTAGCTCCAGTTTCAACGAGGGACTGTGTCTCTCAAAATAATAAGGTAGGGAGTGACAAGACAGGACACCGGACACCCACCTCTGCCCTCTGCATGCATACACACACATGTGTAAATAAATCACAAACACATAACACACACACATACACAAAATAAATAGATAAACTAATTAAAATAAAACTACAGCATGTTAGGAATCTGAGAAGCACGGCAGAATCAATGCCAAGATGATAGCAAGAGCTTAGAAAAGATAAAAAGTCTCAGATCAACAAACATCCATTCCAAAACCTAGAAAAACAGTAAAGCCTTAAGCAATCAGAAGAGAGGGAATAATACCGATGAGATCAGAAATCAGGCAATAGAAAACACAAAATTGAAAATTAATTAACAAACAGTTGGTTCTTTGAAAAGATCAATAAAATTGACAAACCGCTAACAAGACTGAGAAATAAAGGGGAATGGGGGAGGGGGATAGGCTTACAAAATACCAGCACCAGGCATGAATGTAAGGCCATCTTTATGGCCATCAGAAGGATGAGGGAACGATGCCAATACAGAAAATTTAAGAATTGGATAAAACTAACTTCTTGAAAAATAAACTACTAAAACTCACATACTATGGCCTGATTTGAATAGTCCTATACTAGCAAAGATGCTAAATTATTCATGATTTAGCTGGGCAGTGGTGGTGCACGACTTTAATCCCGGCACTTGGGAGGCAGAGGCGGAGGCAGGTGGATCTCTGTGAGTTCAAAGTCAGTCTGGTCTACAGAGCGAGTTCCAGGGCAGGCTCTAAAGCTACACAGAGAAACCCTGTCTCGAAAAGCCAAAAAGAGAAAAAAATAAATAAAAATGAACTGTGCTCTCCCAGAAATAAGAACATCTATTCCACCACTCTTATTCAATACCATCTTGCAAGTGTAAGTAAGCCAAAGAAATAATACAAGAAAAGGAAACAAAAAGATATAGATAAGGACCTATAAAATTCCCCAATAGATGACATGACTGGTCCCACAAACTCTAAAACATAAAATAAAAATCAGATAGCTATGTTAATTGAACAAAATCTAAGGATACAAAACTGCGCTCAAAGAACAATCATTGCCACATATGGTGCCATATGCCTGTAATACTAGCACTCAGGCAGTGGAAGCAGAAGGATCAAGAGTTCAAGACCAGCCTGAGCTATATACATCAAGACTCCGTCTCAAAAACATAATGCAATACACTGCAATATATACAATATGATATATACAATACACAACAAAATAAACCAATTACATTTGTAAATATGGATAACAAATATTTAAATACCAAAATTAAAAATACAACTTATAATTGCTAAAAACAAAAAATAAACATTTAAATAAATCTATTTAAATCCACACAGGTATAATACAGTGAAAACTAAAAAATGTTTTGAAAAAAAAAACAAAGAAGATCTAGCTAAATGAAAGGAAGCACTGTGTTAATGGGCTGGGAAACAGAACAAAGTACAGAAGACAGCACTCCCCAGATCAACATACATATGTAACACAACTCTTATTGAAACTACAGAAGAGGGCTGGAGAGACAACAGGCAAGATGCTGTCTCTCAGGGAGGCTTACGTTGTTCCCAGCACCCACATCAGGCCACTCAAACCTGCCTAGAACTCCAACTCCAGGGGTCCAATGCCCTCTTCTGACCTCTGTGGGCACCCGTACACACATGGCTTTTATTTACACACACAAAAAAACCACATAAATAATAACGTATAAGGTCAGGTGGTGTTGGCACACACCTTTAATCCCAGCACTCAGGAAGGCAGAGGCAGGCGGATCTCTGTGAGTCTGAGCCCAGCCTGGTCTACAGAGTGAGCTCCAGGACAGTCAAAGACAGAGAAACCCTGTCTCAAAAAACAAAAACAAAACAAACAAATGAACAAAAGAATAAATACATTTTAAATTACAGTAAGAATTTCTTTGGATATAAACAAGATTATTCTAAGATTTATCTGAAAAGCAAAGAAACTGGAGAATCTAGAATAATATTGAAAAAATGATTTTAAAGAAAGGATCAGTCTATTAATTTTAAGATCTAAGCCAGGCATGGTGACACATGTCCTTAATGCTAGCACTTGGGAAGGAGGAGCAAGTAGATCTCTGAGTTCAAGGCTAGGCCAGTCTATAGAGCAGGTTCCAGGGCTACACAGAGAAACCCTGTCTTGAAAAACAAAAACAAACAAAAAAGAGATTTACTCTTTAGTGGCAGTAATCAAGAGGGTCACTGACAAAGGAACAGACACACTGACCAATAAAACCCAGAAATATACCCCCAAATTAAGCCAAACTGGTATTTGACAATGGTTCAAAAACAACTCAGTGCAAGGATGATACCCTTGTCAAACAAACGATACAGGAGCATTCATTAAAGTGAATTCAAAGGGATGAGGTACACAGCTAAGTGGTAGGGTGCTTAATTAGCAAACACAAGGACCTGGTCCAATCTCCGACATACACATAAAATTTCAGAGTGAACCTATGACATAAACCTACAAAACTTTTAAAAAATACAAAGAGAAAACCCTTAGAGATCTGAGGTGAAGGGAAAAGATCTTAGATTTGGCTCCAAGGGTACAATCCTTAAAAGAAAAACTGATAAGCTAGATTCCTAAAAACTAAAAGCTTTTACTAAATAAAGATTGTTAAGATGAAACGATAAGCTACAGACTAAGAAAAACATTGGCAAAACCACACATTGACAAAGGACTAGAATCTAGAACATATAAAGAACTCTTAAAACTCAACAACAACAACAACAACAACACAAACAATCCAATTAGGGGAAAAAAAAAGGAAGACAGCCAAGGTGGTAAAGGCTCACAACTTTAAGCCCTAGGACTTGGGAGACAGAGGCAGGCAGATCTCTGAGTTCAAGGCAAGCCTGGTCTACAAAGTGAGTTCCAGGACAGCCTGGGCTACACAAAGAGACCCTGTTTTGAAAAACCAAAAAGACATAAGATATGAAGACATATTCCAACAAAGAAGAAAACCAGTGGCAAAATAAACTCATGAAGAAAGATGATTCAAACCATTAGCCATTAGGAAAATGCAAATTCAAACCACCTCAACTATCATTGTGTGTCTATTAGACCGGCCAAAACAAACAAGAAAAACAGCAAGCACAGCAAATTCCGGCAAGGACGTGGGAAAGTCTTTCCTGCACTGCTGGTGAAACAGAAAACAGTATGTCAGTTTCCTAAAACGTCAGGTGTACAGACCCAGCAGTCATACTCCCGTGCACGCCTCCCAAAGATAATTAAGACTCACGTCCAACATTACTTACTGCATTCTGTAAGTGACAAATGACAGTGATGGAGAACAGATTAGCCGTTTCCAAGAAGTGGTGGCCGCACATGGAAGTGACTATGGCAACAAGGGATTCTTGTGGCCATGAAAAATCCTAGAGTCCCCATGAATACTAAAACACACAGAAGTTCCAGGCCAATATCAAACAGTGCAGTATTTGCTATAATCCACACACGTTACCTTATCACATTAATGCATTTCTGGATTGCTTATGATCCCCAGCACAATGGAGACAGTTGTTATTGCCTTGCCCAGGAATTGCAAGGAAGAGCCCATGTTCGTTACAGATGCATTTTTTTCCACTTTAAAATTCTAAGTTTTATGTGTATGGATGCTTCTCCCTGCATGTATGTCTGTAAGCACGTGCCTGCCTAGGGCCAAAAGAGGGCATCAGATCCCCCTGGAACTGGAGTTACAGAGAGTTATGAGCTACCATGTGGGTACTGGGAATAGAACATGGGAATAACCACTGAGCCATCTTTCTACCCATTCCCCCTTTTAAAAAAAATCCATTCTTGATTCATGATTTCTTTTATCTGAAGATGCCAAAGCTGCGGCTAGAGAAGGCTGCTGTACTTACTCCAAACAAACAGTGGTTTGTTTTCAATTAAAATTTAACTAGCCATCTTGTAGTTTCAGTTTCTAACTCTAGAACCTAAGAGAGATGGATAGAATAGGGGGAGTCTAGAACCACCAAACCTGTGTTCAGAAAGAGTCGGGGAGACAAGGAGACAACCAGGGAACAGGCAAAGGAGAACCTGGAACCACTGAGGCACAGCCACAGGCCTAGAGACTGTAGACTGTTGGATTTATGGATGCTGACCAGGTAGGCCTTATATGGAACTATCTGAGTAGGAAGAACAGAAAGGTTCAGAAAGAAGGTGTCTGAGCCTGTGGAAGGCCTGGGACTGACAGTCTGAATCAGAGGTCACAGGGGCATGCCCACTTGACCCCCCGCCAATCCTGGGCTTTCACCAAGAGCTGCTCCTACCTAGTATCACTCCTTCTTTGTGGGAAATGGCACACAGTACAAATGTTCAAGTGTCCAGGTCATGGAATGCCAGACTAAAAACCCTACCGTGATCACAGGTGACATGTTCAAGTCCCTTCCAAGAGGCTACTACCAGCATCCTTCCTCCAAGGCCTCCCGTACCTTCTATATTCTCTATGTTCTCATGAATGAGTTCTTGTGTGCTTTCTTCTGCAACACATTTGCTCCCTGTTCTACTCTTACATCAGGGTTCTGTTGGCTGTGACACTCAGTGCTTGGCACACGGCAGATGCTCAACACAGAACAAAGCTGCTGAGTGAATGAAGGAGCAAATGATAGGGACACTGATTTAGCCACAGCCATGCCTGGGTGTGTTCCACAGGCCTCAGCTTGTCTCTGAGCTGAGGCCTGGGATGTAGACCTTGGAAGGCCACAGACAGATCAGTTTGATTTCATGAAAAAGGGACTCTGTCAGTATTGCCATTGGGTACATTGGGATCTTTAATCAGCTGGCAATCTTTCTGCATTTCCAGTATCTTTTTTTTTAAACTTTCTTTTTTCTTTCTTCTTTTTTTTTTCATCATGTGCACTTTATTGAATCCACTGTGGACAGATGCATGAAGGTAACATTTGCATATGCATAGGGTAAAGGAAAGGAAGGGTCACGGGGCGGGCAGCTGTGGACTGTGGAGCACAGGGCAGGACTAGAATCCAGAAAGTGGCATTCTTTGTGAAAAGGCTTGAAAGACTGTCACAGAGGCGGTGGAGACAACAGCGAAGCAGATAATGACCATTAGGATGCTGAAGATCAGGGAGCTGATATGCAGGCATTTGGCAGTGGAGGCTGCCAAATCAGAGCTCCAATCACATCACCCACCACCATCATCCTGTCCCTGCACTTCACAGAGTAGGCACAGGCAATAAAACCCAGGCAACAGAGGCTCAATAAGAGTGCGTTGAACAGGGACCGGACCACATGGCCAGGCACAGAGATCATGGTGCCATGTTGATCATGGTGGTTCTCACCACAGCTGAGTTGTGGGGTTCCTCCAGCTCAGTCACCCCATACTTCTCTTTGATTGTCTCACAGCTTGGGGGGAAGTCCGGCATTGGTGCTCAAGAAGGTTTGGGAATTATGGCTCATGGTCTTGACTCAAACAATCGCCCCATCTGGAGGATGGCTGCTGCTACCCTGGCTCTGTAGCCTCCCAGTATCTTCTAATTGCCAGGCAGTGTGCCCTGCCTCTTATATCTCCTTTAACCAGCCGAATGTGCCAAAGAGACCCCAACAGATAGTTCGAGAGCTACTGTATATTGACTCTACTGTATACTGTCATGGAAACGGACGCCTTACTAGAATGTTTGCTCCACTGCTGGAGCTGATGACTCCAGAAAGGAAAGATTGTGCCATCCACAACGAACAATCTGACACAAGCAACTTCAGGACCTTTGGAGGCGAGAGGCTCTCCTTTGGTGCCAGGGCAGAAGTACATACCCCTCTGCTGGAGCAGTGAGCTGTCACCTGCACCACAGAGACTACCTGGGAAGAAGGGCAGTAAAGGAAAGCAGAGCTGAGATTGGTAAGGCAGGGTTTCGGGCTTGTGGTGGGGTCACGGGAGCCTCTAGATTCAGCCACACCTGAAGTCTGTTACCCACATATGCCCAGACTTGGCTGAGACATTAACCAATAGTCTTGAGTTCTAGCTGGTATCACTTTGAGGTGAGCCCAAGCCTCTGCCTACATAAGCCTTGCTCTCACCCCCGTGGCCTTTCTAGCACACCGCATCTAGTAAGGCTCCGCTTCTTTGGACTATTCATAGCTTTGCACACTGAGCAAACTTTTGATAATGACATGTAGATTTAGTAAAAAAAATCTGCAGGATAGACTCAAAGCGCTAACTTCCTAAAGGATCCTGCTTCGAAAATCTCCCACTGTGCCCAAGTTCTCACTGGCCCCAGGCTCACAAAGTCATGTCATCCATCCTTAGGGATCTACTCCCTGTCTCTCCAGTTCTGTGTCCCAAGGTATCACTGGAAAGACCCCCAACAGGTGCAACACTACAAGGTCAATCACCAGGGCAACGCAACTGCTTCAGGGACCCGCCATGTGTCCCCCACCAGTCCTCAGAGGCCCATGAGGAAGGGAGACATAGCCGGTATCCAAAATTAGTATAAGGCTCTGGTACCGACTGGGTGCTCAGGACACAGGAGACCACACTCTGGAGTGCCCACTAGCCAAAGGATCCTGTCTCTCTCTATCACGTTAAGTATCAGCAGGAAGTGAATTCAAGGGAAATGGAACCAAGCGGTGTGATGGCCACCAATGGCATTCAATCAGTTCAACATTATAGGCCACCAAGCCCACTGGGATGTGTGTGAAAGAAAGGATGGACATACTTCATGAGCTGGTCCATGCAAGATGGTACCAGGCCTGTCTCCACCATCCAGTACCAGCTTTGTGGCTACTGCCCCCTGGCATCCATCCTGCCACTTCCCTTTCCTGCCGGCTCTCCCTCTTTGGGCTGGTAATACCCTCCAAATTCACCTTCTGAAATTGACTCACACTTCCTGGGATGTTTAGATGTCTCAGTTGCTGCTCTCCTCCTCTTGTCTTAGCTTGGGACCCGGAGAGTGCAGGGGACACTGTGCCCCTCAGCTCCTTCTTCTCTGGGCCTCTCCCAGCCCCATTAGCACCCACAACACAGTGACACCTGTTGCCAAGGCCAGGCGACCTCTATATGGTTTGCCGCACTGAACCAGCACTGTTCCCAGGGAGACCCTCCCGTCTGTCTGAATGGCATGTGCCCTTCACACTCACTTCGTGAAGATGCCTGTGCTGTCTGGACTGATGCTCAAATCCACTTCTTGTACCTAGCTTCCCTACTAAACTCCCTGCACAGGGATTCACGGTCAGCCGGATGCCAGGATTGGACCCAGCATCTCAGGCAAGTGTGAGGAGACTGTGAAGAGACTAGGGAGCAGGTTCTTAGTCCTCAGGCCCGAGTTCAGACCTCTGCCTTCAATTCTGCACACTCCTCAATTTCCATATACGGAAGGGGACAGTAACAGAACCTCTGGGTTACATCACAGGGCTTGCTGCGTCAGCACACACAGACACCGAAGCCTGCTGTCTGGTAAGTCTCACCAGACATAACTGGTCATTGCCAACTACTTTGTCAGCCCTAGAGTTCCTGTTCTAGAACAACACTCTCCTCTATATGTCATTCAGGAGCAGGTCACCCGAGACCTCTAAGTCACTCCTAACTTCCCCCTATGCCCAGTCTCAGCACCCTCACCTCTCCCCGCACCTCACTGTTCTCTCTTCAGCTATGCTCAAGTGTCCGCCAGTGCCCTGGACAAAGTCAGCCTCTCTTCCGCCTGACATCCCTCCCACATTTCTTCTCATCCTTGGGACACTCTGCTTAGATACTGCCAACTCTAGGAAGCCTTCCTGGCACACTCGCATCAACCAACACGGCTGAGCCTATATCTGAGGCCGGTGACATTACGGCGAACTTGAAGTATCATGCGCCCAGTTGAACGAACAGTTCCTCAGAACATGCCTAGAGGATTTTAACCAAGTCTGTTGGATGTGATGTTACAAGAAATCCCAACTCTACACCTCTTTCCTCTTCTTGAAAACAACACACACACACACACGTGCACACGCACACACACACCAGGAAAGTGAGAATCTGAGGGTCACACCATTGGAAAGAGTCAGAATGCTTGACCAACAGCTTTCTGGAACACGCTAACAGTGAAGCCGAGGAAACTGAGTCCTGCCTGCTCTTTTCCCTGCCCGAGCTGTGATAGCTTACTGGCTGTCTGTTCAGGCTTATTACTCTGACAGAACAATTCCAAAACCCAAAATACAGTCTCCAGAGAAGCAGACGTTTTATCACATACTGAGGTGAACAGAGACTCAGGTCTGGTGTTACCAGAATCAAAGGCACCATTACTGAGCCTGGCAGGGAGCCCTTTCCTTTTCCTTTCCACGCTAACCTCTTCGGTTTGATTTGAGACTTTCGTATCTCCCTGGTGCGAGAGAAATCTCACTGGTTTCCACTCCAAACTATTCCCCCTGGACCAGACCAGCCAGGACTCTCCTCCAAAATGCTGTGGGCTGGACCCACAGGGGGTCCCAGACTTCCAGAGGGCAGCAAGAAGGGTGCGCTGGTGCCTTCAGGTACTTAGATACATCACCAGAGATAAATTCTCATTCTCTCTCTCTCTCTCTCTCTCTCTCTCTCTCTCACACACACACACACACACACACACACACACACACACACACACACAGCACACAGACACATACAGAGCACACAGAGACCCCCTGCAGAAGGATTACCTATTTGTATACCGGGGGAATAGCTGGGAGGCCAATACTAGGGTATGCTTAAGTCCTGAGCAGAAGCCATTTCTAGCCCAGCCCCTGATAGACACCCAGAGACAGGGGCCAGCAGGACATGACTAATGTCCCTGGGGAAAGCCTGGCCCTGCCTGGCTGTCTTCCAGAGAGCCCATAATCATTGTCCAAGGACACTGAGGACAAACAATCCTGAGAAGGCTCCTCAAGGACTATCCCTCCCCAACTTGGCTTCCTTGGGGCTCCCCCAGGAGTCTATGAGGCCCCGAGTAAGGATGTCCAGAGGTCCAGGGCCTAGTGATCCCCTTAGGTCACAGCAAGTTTCCTATCTTGAGAGTAAGCTCTCAGAACCTGCATCCAGCCTTTATCAAGTGCTCCATCCCAAAGAATCAAAAGAGCAGATGCCTCCAAACAGTCAAGAAGCGGCCAGGTTGCCAGGGCAATTGGTTTCTGAAAGATCTTTATATGCCCATTGCAGACGCCCAGCCCTGTGGTGGCATGGGATTTCAAAGATGACCCTGTATTGAAAGGCTTCCAAAAATCCTTGTCCCCAGCAGCCCTGGGAGGGGTACTAGAAAAACGCCCCTAAAGAGAAGCATCCCCAGCCACCTGAGTGCCCAGCATATCCAGGCAATAAAGCCACTCAGTGCTTCCACCCCTCTGCTACCAAAGGGCTAGTTTACCAGCCCCAGGGGAGTTCTCCTGCAGCCTGAGCCCCAGAGGAGACCTGCCTCAGCCCCCTAAGTGCCCCGATTTTACGAGAAGGCTGCCAAGCTGAACAGTGCCACTTCCACCCCCAAGTCCCCTTGGTTTGGCTGAGGGCAACTGTTACTCAGGCCAGCTCCAGGGCAGCCACTCTGGATTCAGGCCATTTAGCAAGTGTCCCTAAGGACTCTGGGCCCAGCAGATTTACTAGGACTGCAGAACCAATCCTACGTCATGGCTCCTTGCTCAGGGCTTATACACTCCCAGTACCGGCCAAACGTCATCCTGTCCACTAGTGCTTGCCTCCACACCCCTGGGGGACAGGGATAGGATTTTGTACTCATCCCATCTGGTTCTCTGCCTCCAAACACGGCACTCTGATCAATCCTCCTAAAATTCTCAACTCTGTCCAAGTCACAGCCCACTCCAAAACCTACAATGGCTCCCTGGTGTTTTAGATCAAGTCTATGTGCACAGACCGATGGGTAGTAGGCTGGGTAGTAGACACAAATGAGCCATCCAGCCCCATGTAGCACCCCAGCCTACCCCAGTGAGCCTGCTGATCCTGGGAGGACACTTGCCTACACATCTTGCCCATGGGGAAGAGCCGCTGTTTGCTCCCATGCGCTCTGCCTGTGAGGAGGGGGAATCCAGGTGCTGCCTCTTCTAAAATTTCAAGAAAATCCAAACAACATCAGGCAAGAGGATGGATCAGGTTGAGCAATGGACCCAGCCTGGAGTGTAAGCCCAAATTGACTTCCCTTAATTTGGTATTCAAAGCCCCTTGTGACTGTGCCAACAAACAGCATCCCCGTCTTCACTGCCATGTGCTGAGCCATCAGATTGAGCCCCACAGCTCTTCCACACTACTCCTGTCCCTGAGCTCTGCTGCCACATGGTCCTCTGAAAGGCTGATCTACACCTTCATGGTCAAACAACAGAAACAAAGGCTCCTTTCCCTATGCTGAGCTCACCTCTGCAGAGACAATCCCACCAAAGAAAAAGATCCTCATCTTTCAGGACCCAGGCAGGCCCTTCTGATCTACAGGCTGCTGAACTGGGGCCATCAGAGTCAACTCCAGCACTAACCTGTCTATCTCCTCTAGAGACAGGGACCAATGGTCCCTCCCACCATAGGCCAGGCCAGGGCTATAAACACAATGGAGAGAGTCAGGCTATTGTTTGACCTGCTCTACTGTGCAGCAGCTGTAAGATTTTGAGTAAGTCATTTAAGTGAGTGTGCAAGGCCTCTCTCTGCAAGGCTAGATCCTTCTATTTATAAGATGGGGATAAGTACTGCATTCTTCTCAGTCTGCACTGCACAGCTGTGCCCTACAGCATCTGAAACAGGATGTTGTAAGTCTTGAGAGCAAAGCTGTAGGCATTTCACCCTCAATGGCCCCTAGAGGCCACATGGCTCTCATCATCCTGCTCCACTGATGCTCTCTGATGGGTCAGAGCGATGAAGTAGGAAAAGGGCAGCAGCTGGAAGGGAGGGGAGAGTAAGAGGCCACCTGGGCCACCTGGCCACAGGCATGAGCGCTACACCCCCTGCTTAAGGGGCTGAAATCTTGGGTCCCAAGACCCTCCACCCTGAGCTGCTGGAGACCAATAGCTCCCACGTGTCCTGGCAGCAGACCAGCTCACAGGGATGCAAACAGGTGTAGATGAGGTGCCATGCCCAGTCACCAGATAGATGCCACCCACTGAAGACCAGCTCTTCAACAAAGCTTAAGGCCCATCACACCCTCCTTTTGAGGTTCTGTACTTCGGGGATGAGCGGCCCTCTTGCCTTGCTCCTGAGGACAAATGCTTTGCAAGTCATGGACAAAAGAGAGGTGGAAGACAAAAGGGAGGGGAACATCTTGGGAACCGCCACGGTCCAACTAGCCAGCTCGTGCCCTCCATGCTCACAAACAGGAGCCATATCGCCACTTGCTACAGAAGCAAACATTTCCAGATATATTCATCAGCAACCCCCGGCTCTCCCGAGGAAGCGTCTCACAGCCTGCAGACAGGATCGCTTCCCTTCCTGCACTTCTGCAGGGCCTTTCAGGTAAAAGCCTTTAAAAACCCATCCATCTCCCTTTCAGGCTGAATCCCCGGGCCCACCTGCCCTTCCTGGCTCTTCCTATCCATTCATTGACCATGTGCCCACCAAACACGTGACCATGCTCTCTGCATTCAGAAGACAAACTCCACACCACCACGGGCAGAGGTTGATCAGATGAAAGGTGAGTGAGGACACTCGGCACCGGAACCCACTAAGCAGGGTGTACTACAGCTGGGTGGGGACCAGGGGACCCGTGCTCATTTTGTACCATCTCCATTAAAGGAGGCCTTTGTGACAGTTCCCTTCGTGTAGACATGACAGATGGACTGTAGCATCGTGGGCTAAAGCAACATGCATCCATCCACTCTGAGAATTGATGTGCCACTGTCTACTGAAGGTGAGTATCACATAGCCTGTGACCCAGTAATTTCACATCTGCTCCCATATCCCCCTCTTATGCATATATGACACATTATGTTAGCTATAGTAGTACCTATATATTCCCATATTCCCATGAAGGTCACATGTGTACATTCACTAACAGGCATGTACAGCACCCTAGTCACAGCAATGCACTCTGTGAAACAACCCCAGAGTGAGCCAGGAAGGAGCAACTACACAAAGCATTGTTCCCATGATAGAACAGTCCACCCTGACGAGAAAGAATGGGAAGAATGGGCCTCAGACAGAGGCAAGCATGGGGAGAGAGGAAGCTTCCAGATACTGTGAGTACAAATGGTGAGGCTCCATTCAGAGAACACACAAATCAAACACACCCAACTGTGCTTTGGGACAGCAGGAAAGGGGCAGCCTTTTGCTAGTAGCAGGGAACCTATGGAGTCAAGAGAGTTAGTTGGTTTGGGGTGCTGGGGACAGCTGGCTTTCTTGATCTGAGCACTGGCTATAGAGGTGTGCTCAGATTCAAAGACAAGCGAGTAAGGTTTCTAAAAGTGTGCCATGAAGGGTTTTGCTAAGACCCAAATGAAAAGATACTGGAGGAAGCAAAACAGACACGGGCCAGGGGCAGGCTGCTCTGGTTGACAACAATCTCTCTACTCAGACCACAGGATTTGGGAGGTGATCAAAAGTCGAAGAAAAACCAAGGGTATTAATATTCCAGGACCTTTCTGAGGCTGAGGTATCAAACAGAGCCATCCCACCATACCACAAACTGGCTCCTGCCATTGCAACCCCCGGGGACACTTGTATAGCAGCAGCACCTTCACTTCTGAACCAGGCATCTCCAGCTACTCACGGTCAGGAGAAAGTCACTGCCTCCCTGGGAATGCTGGGCTGTGGGTGAGCTCTGTGGGATTTTGAAAACTCCCCTTCTAAAGAGAGAATTTTTCACCAGGTGGTGGTGGCTTACACCTTTAATCCCAGCACTCAGGAGGCAGAAGCAGGCAAATCTCTATGAGTTTGAGGCCAGCCTGGTCTACAGAGTAAGTTCTAGGGCAGCTGGGGGTACACAGAGAAACCCTGTCTCAAAAAAAAAATGAACTTTTCAAAGTTTAAAACCACTTAAAGAGGAACAGGCCCAACTTTGCAAGCATTCTCTTTTGACAGTATGCCTGAGGAACTCATCACATGGCATGGGAAAACATGAGCAGTTAAATGTATTCAATGTCATGACACACAGAATTGGAGCATAATTGCCCCTGAGTGCTCGGCAACCGGAAAGCACTTGGCGCGGAAACGGAAGGAATGGAAGCAGCTGTCAAAAGTTTGATTTCAGCATGAGTGCCGCCGTGACAAGAAGGCGTAGGCAGGGCGGGCGCTCCCACCCTGCCATCTTGGCTCCCACAGAAATGCCACAGAATCAAAGGCCACCACCCTGCAAGTAAGGAATGGTTAGGAGCCATCCATTTTCCAGTTGTGGTGAGTAGCCCCCTGTCGGAGGGCATGCTCTTACCGATCATGTGATTGGCAACGTGGATCTGGATCTCTCTCTCGTTCTCGAAGGTCATCTGGCACTTGATACACTGGTACGTCTTTTTCTGTACGAGAGAGCGAGGAGAAGGAGTCAGGCAGACAGAAAGCCAGGTCCCCGACAGCCTGGCTCAAGATGTCCCAGAGTGGTCTGGCCTCTCCCAAGCATCCCAGTCCACCCTCTTCCTACCTAGCCTCATCACTTCCCTCCAACTCTAGCCTCATCAGGGCAGAGGCCACCTTCCAAGGGGCTGCTCCCCTGCAGAAGCTGGGATAATTTTGCTGTGTGCCAAGGCCAACTTTCCCAAGAGCCAAGGGGGTTTGCCCTGCTTATAAAGGCAAAGCCATGTACCTACCCACCCATCTGCAAGTACCCCCACCATTCCTGTTTGAGTGTGCTGAACCCCAGATAATCTCTTGCATGAGAGGTGTGGTTTGCCAACTGGTGAGATCTGAGAAAGAGCTCAGGTCCTGAGAGCTGGCCTGACTGATGAAGTAATTCCTTGACAGAGTCATATATAATGGCACTATTTGGTAAGAAGTGAGGTCCAGTGTGAGGAAGGAGGAGCCACCCCTGGCATAAAGTATCTTGTCCCCTGTTCCTTCTTCCTGTTTCCTGCCTGCCACAAGGTGAACAGTCTCTGGCACATGCTCCTGCTGTCATCATGTCCTGCCTCACTATAGGAACTGGAAATACAGAGCTAAGAAACCCTGGAATGAAAGCTCTGAGATCGTGAGCCAAAATAGGGCTTTTCTCTCCTTAGATTGCTTTTTTCAGGTATCTGACACACACACGCACGCGCGCACCCACACACCCTAAGTAATGCCAACACCTGTTTATCCACCGCTCTCTTCTTCCCATCTATACATCTACTCATAACATCTACAGCCTCTACACAACCACTCCTACCACCCACTTTCTGTTTGTGCATACACACACACACACACACACACACAGCACCCATCCAGCTGTCCACACAGCATCCATCTATCCCATAACCTCTTCATCTGCTGGCCCATCCTAAGAACACTGTGGCTGAGCAGGGGGTGCTGCTCCCAACAGTTTTAGGGCTCAAGGATGGCTCAGGAATTCGTCATCTGTTCTGGGTAGACAAGGCCAAGTGCCTGCAACTGGTTTACAACACATAGTGGCTACTACCAGTGTCTCTGGAGGTAAGTGAAGGCAGAAAAACCAGAAACTATCAGGTTTCCATGCTCGCAGCTCAGCATGAGTAGCTGCAAAACCTGCCCCACAGAAACAGAAGGGGCGTACCTGTCATGCATGGCTATAGAGCATTTTAGAAGAATATGGGCAATAACAGGACTCAGTATAGCCAAAATTAAGAAACCACTGTGGTTTCTGAGGTGTTGGTGCCTCACCATTGGAAAAGGTGGCAGGACTTCCAGGAGCCACTGTAAGCTACAAAGCCAGGATCAGTCACCAGGGAGCTCAGTGCCCAACTCCACCTAGGCTCCATCTGCAGGGTCTCTCATGGGGCAGCCTTTATATCTTAAAGAACTCAGCTCCATGTCACAGTTTGTGAGAAGCTCTCTGTTCCCACTCCAGGTGAGTCCAGGGCCTATCAGGTTCCCCAACTAATGGCCAAAACTTACCATTGGGTTCTAACTCAGTGATTCATCTGCTCCCCAAGCACCCAGAGGGCAGGAATGTGTGCACCCTATGGGTCAGCACAGACTCACAAGCAGGACATGAGTAAAACTGCTGAGCAATATGTAAAGTGCTGTATTTGGTCAGAAGAGACTTAAAGAGCTAGAAATTATTTGTGTATCCTGGACTCCACTGCCTTAGGAACCTGGCCGGGGGGACGCCTTATAATATTTTACTTTTGTGTTGTTTTGTTTAACTGCCCCTCCCACTTTTTCAGCCCCATATGGAGTCTCTCTCCATAGCCTAGGCTGTCCTCAGACTCATGGTTCTTCTCCCTCAGCTCCCTAGTATTGGGACCACAGACATACACCACCACACCTGCCTGTTGAGCTTTTATTGTGATTATTATTGAGGCCACGAAAGTCTGAATGGATAAATAGATGGATAGATGGATGGAAGCTGGGGTTGGAAGCATAAAGCTCCAGTGTTAGTGCCCCTACTCAGATTCCAATATCCCTCTAACAGTTCCCAAGTTTCAGGAGAACACGGAGTTCAGCGTGTTCCTAGCCAGGCTATGACACTGGTCCTAGAAGCTGGTATTCAGCTTGGAAAGACCCCAGGAAGAAGAGGGCAGATTAGGTCTCAGAGAGCGGATTAAGACAGCGCTGAGGAATCCTGGCCATTATAAGACCACAGGGATGGAGACCTTCTGAGGAAGACACAACTCCATAGGCCCTATCTCAGCTCAACTCCATATTCATGGAGAAGAGGTGTCTTGGCATCTCTACTATCAGAACTGTTCATTCTGTCTCACACATTAAACTACCTGCTCATCCCGGCAAACTTAAGAACATGTATGCCTTCTGCTCTCCCTGGAACCCTGATGCCCACAACTCACATTCCCTGGCATAGGCCCAAGAATTGTGTAAGAGAAACACAGGCACTGTACACCCAATATGCCTAGATTCATAAGTATACATGCATGACTAGCATGCAAGCAAGTATACACACACACAGAGGCTCACCAGCACCAACACTTCCAAACTTGCCTCCAACATTTACTTGGCCTGCCTTTTCTTCTCTAGCATCTCAGAGAAACCACTGCCTCCTCCTCTTGAGCCTAGAGCACACTAGGAGACAGAACACGAAGGCAGAACTTGACATTCAAAGCCCCTCCTATCGCAAGGCCTTTCTCTAGGGGCCATCCAGAAACATTAAAGCTGAGGCACGGGGCCTGTGGCCAGGGGCTGCCTCCCCAGCACAACCTTGAACAACCTTGGAACAGAAAGACTCTCACCCCAGAATAAGGAAGGAAAGCGAGGGAGGCAGGGAGGAGCTGGCTGGGCCCGTGGGAGGGAGAAGGGTCAGCTTCGGAGTGTCCATCACTGCGCTCGCACTCAGCACGCACTGAGCAGCCACTGCAAGCTGGCACTTTATACCGTATCATCACTGCCCTTTCATATACCACACCGAGGAGAGAGACGCTGCAGTGCCACAGGCACTGGTACCACCAGGTCCAAGCCCCATGTTGTAAGCAGGGGGACTGGAACTCCCTGCCAGGCAGGCTCCCTCTGGAGCTCCTTGTTGAGCTCTTCTGGGCTCTAGGGCCCCAAAGTCTCTAAACAGTCCTGCTCTATGTGAGAGAAAGCTGGTGTGACCTAGGTCCATCCCTAACCCTCCCACTTGGAAATCTGCTAATCTTCAGTAGAACAGGTAAAGGGAGCACCCAGGGGTTCCACCAAGAATGGAGCCACCCCAGGACCTGCTGAGGTAGTGAGAGGCCAGAGGTCTGCCCATGTTGGCTAGGCAAGTTAATGTTGTTATTACTTATGGACGGGGGAGCTAGAAACCTCAATGCTTCACGCTCCAGCCGACAGCATCCTCAGCCCCACAGGAACCCAGTCCTCTGAGATCTGGTTGCTATGGATACACTCCCAAGGGTCCCAGCCTTCCAGCCCCCAAGCCCCGGCACAGCCCCCAGAGTCTGCTCTAACACGAGTGAGTCCTGGGGGAAGCGAGGGGTGGGTGAGCAGACAGCTGGGTCCCTGGCCTCAGGCGTGCCCAGACAGGGGGGCAAGGTCCCAGGGGCAACGGCTAGATCAAGAAGGTACCTGGGCTTTGTCTAGATTCTTTCTGAAAAAGGTCTATCTGTCTGGGTCTCTGGGCTGGCAGGGATGGTGGGATTTTCAGCCTGGCACATCTCACACGGACCTGAGGACAGGGAGGGAAAGGCCTGGGGAGGGATAGGAACACTGCTTCAATCAGCCTCATATGCATAGCTGCGCATTCTTGGCTACTGGTTCACCTTCAAGAGTCTGGAGTCCCTCTACCAAAACAGAGCCTCACAGCAGGGCTCTTGCTTACTGGAGACCAACCCTGTCGCTGGGGGCCAAGAGAGATACCCTCAGGTGATCGGGGTTTTCCAAAAGAGGTGCTCAATGCAGGGCAGACTAGGGAAGGGGAGTTCCAGGATTCAGGGTTCTGAGGTACCCAGAGCAGCTTCCTGCCCATCAGGGCCCTCAACACAATGGTGGGTAGGTTGAAACAGGTGGATAATTCAGGCTGGGGTGCATTCAGGAAGGGCAACAGGAGCCCAACCACAGCGCCCTCCATGTAAGAACAGGACTGTCCTAGATTCCATTCCTGCCAGCTGCATCCCCCTGCAGGCTGGATGGGCCATAGGGTGCCTGGGGAGAGTGATGGTCATGAGTAGGAACTGTGTAAACAGTCGGCCTTCAAGTCCCACCACTGCCTCTTGTGAGCAAAGTCCTGGGCAACCAAACTCACCAATGTGGGCTTGTATCCCTTGTGAAAATGAGCGTTGGAAGGAGTGCCTAGATGACAGGCGATCATTACACCCTGACCTCAGCCAGAGTGGACCCTAAGTGGCAGTGACAACACAGGACCCATCCTGTACCCAACACTCGGTCACTCCTTCTACCCTCTGAGCACAGCGCAGAGGTCAGCATTGGAAAGGTCCCACTGCTCGGCACTGACCAGTCACGGCAGGGCGGGGTAGCTGTAGGGCTCCCCGGGGAATCAGCTCTGCAGATGTTAGGGATTACCGTTTCCTTTGTCTGAATTACTGCCCTGATATCACCAACACTGTCACATTAAGTCCTACCACTATGACCTTCTGATCTTACAGGAGGACATTGGTCCAGAGGGGTCAAACTACAGCAGGTCCTTGAAGAGGGAGATTTGCAGCTTAGCCATTTAACTCCAGAGTCCCACACTACCCAGGACTAAGCAGAGTGCCCCTGGCCAGCCAAGGCTCAAGGCCAGACAGAGCTGGGCAGCAAGACCAGTGTCCACACTCTAGATTTCTGAGAGGTGTCCCGCTGACCCTGTTCAGAGGCTCACTCAACTCAACTGGCAAGCCATAAGATGAAGGGGTGCCACAGACTCCAAAGAGAGGCCTCTCTCTAGTCCTCCAATTCCCAATGCTCTTCACAGTTCTGTCTGTATCGGGGCATGGTTCCCTTAGCCAGATGTCTACAGGCAGGTCCCTTGGGCTCACTGGGCTTCAGTAGGCCCACCTATGACACAAGGGCTGGGCAGGAGGCTTCCTTCACTCTCTCCAGCCCTCTCTCTCCCCCTCCTCCTCTCTCAACCCCAAATATGTGTTCCTATCCTGAGACCAAACACCTTCAGCAAACACCCCCACATTTCAACAAGTACCCGTGGCAGGTGGCTTCCCCAGTCTGCCTCCCTATCAATGGCACCAGCAGCAACCCTTGAGGGAGAGATACTCTTGAGACCTAGGTGATGCCTCCTCCATCTGGAAACACATCGTAAATGTGGTGGGAATTTCAGGCCCAGGCTGTCTGACACTCAAAGGCCACGCAGGCTGCAACCACCTCAGGTGTTCACCAACCTGAAGCCAAGGTCCTAGTGGGCCCACTGCCAACCCATAATCTTCTGCCTCAATCAGAGCAACATGTTATGAGCCTATGGCTCTCCTGGTTATGTAAGTATCAAAGGTGGGATCCACTCCCGGCTCACAGACACCTCCAAACATAAGGGGCGCTCAGCAGTTAAGAGTACTCACTGGCTGCTCTTCCAGAGGACTGGGTTCAGTTCCCAGCACCCACATGGCAGCTCAAAACTATAACTCCAGTTCCAGGGAATCCAATGCACATAAAATAAAGTAAATAAATTATTAAACAAACAAACAGAACAAAAATACACATTTGATGACTACATCAAACAATTGCTAATGATGGACTCAGAGCCATACCATACTCAAGGGTCTCCCCATACCATAACTGCACCAGCTACCGTAATGCTATCCGTGACATGTTATCGGCAGAGGTTGTAGCAAGAATATACAATCCCAACCCATGCCTGGTTCTACTCAGGTATATACCTGTTATCACTAGGATCTGCACTACAAGAAGCTAAGATTGAGGGCCCAGAGCTATGAAGAAGACAGAGTGAGCCAGGTAGTCAGTTCACTCCAGACAAACAGCGAAGATGCCAGTCATCACAAAAGGAACACTGACTGCATATTAACCATTTACTCTGCTGGGCACTTTTGCTGCATGTCACTGGCTCCTCTCAAATCTACGGTATCAGGATGATTATTACTCCCATTGTACAGGAGAGCTCTTGACAAACCAGACCCAGAGAGGCCAAAAAAAAAAAGTATACATGCCATGCAGCTGGAAGAAAATGGTTGGTGACAAAGGGCAGAGGAGATGCTCTTAACTCACTTGGGCAGTGCTGCCTCTCTGAGCTGCTAGAAAACATATCACCAGGAAGTACACAGGCAGAGCTGTCATTTCTGTGAATACCCATTGATCCCCAAGGAGGAGAGGTGAAGGAATGATTGTCAGGCTACACTTACCCGGGGCACTGGTGACGTCTGGGCACCTTTCCGGGGCCCACTGGTCTCTGGTGTAAGATCACGGTGGTCCACCTGCATGTGGCTCTCCAGGTCCTCAGCACTCTCGAACTTCACGTTGCATTCAGGGCAGCGGAGGCCAGCACAGGGCCGGTCAGCAGGTTCGGGTGGGGCCAGGCCACCCACCTGTCCATTAGCACTACGGGCCATGCAACCGGCACATAGGCCATAGGGAAGCCCATTGACATCAAGCCTGACCAGGTCCTGCTTGCTACGGAACTCTTTGAGGCACAGGGCACACTTGTAGAGCTTCTGCAGGCCCTGGCCATTGGGGGAGGATGCAGCCGAGCTGCCGGCCAGCTTCTGCATGTGGAAGGTGCCATGGATCTTGAGCTCCAACGTGGAGGTGACAGTCTGCATACAGACCACACAGCGGAAGCCAGTGAGGGAGTTGCGCAAGTCAGGGTGCATCTGGCAGTGCTCAATGAACTCCTCCTCGCTCTGCAGGGGCATTTTGCAGATGCGACAGGTGCCCGTGTCCAGGCTCTTGCTGTGGGTCACCTTGTGCTCAGTGAGCGTCAGCAGCGAGGGGAAGCGCTCGCCACAGATGGGACACATGTAGTGCTTGGCAGGGCCTCGGTGCGTCTGCAGGTGTTCCCGGAGCCCGTTCTCCGAGAAGAAAGTCCGTGAGCACACATTGCATTTGTGGCTGCCCTTGATGAATTCTGCCTTCTTCCGTGAGCCGTCGTCCTCGCCAGGCCGGATGTTGTGATCCCGAAGCCGGTGGTTCTGCAGCAGCACCTCCATGGTGTAGGCTGCACCGCAGATGTCACAGCCATACATGGGCTCTGACGCATCCACGTCATCCTCACTCGCCTCGTGGCTGTTTGGTGCCTCGGGGTTCTTGAGCAGCATGCCCTGCAGGTCAGCAGGCTCTGCCTTCTTTGTGGAAGCGGGGGGCACCCCGTTGGTCGTGCCATTCTCTGCAGCTGCATCGAACACACAGTGCTTCTCCCGCAGGTGCTTCTCCAGCAGGATGACGGCGTGGAAGGCCTTGCTGCAGAACCTGCAGTTGTACTTCTTGCTGTGCGTGGTGATGTGGCACTGGAGCTCCACCTCGGTACTGAAGGTCTCACCGCAGAAGATGCACTTGTGGGCCTTGGCCGGGTTGCCGAGGTGACTGTGCTTCACATGCACCTGCAGGTCAGCCTCCTTGCGGAAGTCCCAGTTGCAGGCCGTGCAGCGGTACATCTTCTTTTCATTGCTGTGCTTCACAGCCAGGTGCACCTGAATGGACACCTTGGAGTCAAAGACCTCCTGACACAGGGTGCAGTGGTAAAGCACGAAGGTGTGCATGTCCAGTAGGTGCTTCTGCAAGTCGTCCACGGAGGAGAACTGCTTGTCGCAGCTCTCGCAGACATAGTGGGTGGACGTGGTCATGTAATGCACCGTCAGATGCTGCAGGAGGGACTCCTGGGAGTCAAAGTCTTCTTTGCACTGGGGGCAGGCCTGCTTCCGAAGCAGCAGCTCCAGGTGCAGCTTCAGGTGGGTCTGAAAGCTCTCGAAGTTGGAGAACTTGAGGTCACACTGATTGCAGGGATACTCTCCATTCGAGATGGAATTGGCACTCCCCGAGAGACGCTGCCGTTTTGGGGAAGATACCTCAACGTCAGAGGAGACGGGGCTCTGCTCTGCCTTGGACTTCTTGCTGTGCGCCAGAGGAATGTTCTTGTGGTTCTCTTTGATGTGCTTAGTGAGCTTCAGGATGGAGCCAAAGATAGGAGAGTTGGTACAGTAAGGGCAGGAGTAGACCTCCATGAAGGACTGTGTGGGCTGCACGACAGGAGACTCCAGCTTGGTGCTACCTACGCTGCAGTGTGCCTGTTGGATGTGTTCAGTAAGAGAGGACTCAGTGAGGAAGCCCATGGAGCACTGGTTGCAGAAGAAAGCGTTATTACCATCAGGAGGGTTGGCATTGGGGCCACAGTGCGAGACTCGGATGTGCTCCTGCAGGCTGTTGATATCAGCGAACATCTCAGGGCAGTAGTTGCAGTGGAAGGCTGAAATGTTGCCAAACTGCATGACAGGGTAGGCGTGGCTCTTGTGTAGTTTGCGCACATGCTCGTTGAGGTTGTAAAGGGTGGGCATGGAGTCTAGGCAGATCTGGCACGTGTGGCTCTGCTGAGGTTTATCCGCATGGATGGTCTTCAGATGAATCTCTAGCACAGCCAGGCTGGTAAAGTCCCGCTTAGAACAATAGGGGCAGCTGTAGACCACCTTGGACCAGCTCTGCCCATCATCCCGCATCTTCTTCTGCCCCCTCAGTGGCTTCAAAGTGGAGTCTGGCGTGGATCCGCGCTCCACAGAGGCGCTGGAGTCAGGTGTAGCGCTGCTCATAGAAGCCACACTGCCCAGCACAGGGTCAGGGCTGACACTGTGATTGCTGGAGTCAGGTTGCCGATGGCTGTCCAGGTGGCAGTACACACCCTCCACCGAGGAGAACTGCTCGGGGCACATGGGGCACTTATGTTTCTGGTTGGCGTGGGCTTGGTGGATGTGGGCAAGCAGCGTGCTCTCGTCAACAAAGACCTCAGGGCAGTGGATGCACTGCAAGTCCGCCTTCTCGGAGAGCTGTGGGTGGAGGGTGAGCACGTGCTTCTCCAGCTCCTCCGTCTGGCTAAAGGTGTCCTCACAGTAGTCACACATGAAGTCGTCCTTCTTGGCCTCCTTCTCCGACTTAGCCAGGTGTTCCTTGTTCTTCTTGTGGGCTTGCATGTGGCTCTGCAGAGAGCTGGTGGAGGAGAAGCCGCGCTTGCACACGCTGCACTTGAACGGCTTGCTAGAGCTGTGGGTCTTCAGGTGGATCTTGAGGTGGTCGCTGCGGGAGAAAGCCGCCTCGCACTCGTGACAGTGGTACTTCTTGTCGCCTGTGTGCAGCTTGATGTGCCGGTCTCGGCTCCTCTTGTGCTTGAAGAGGCGGCTGCAGTAGGTGCACTTGAACGGCAGCTTGTCGCTGTGGATCTGCTCATGCCTCTTCAAGTAGCTCAGGCGGATGAAGGACTTGTCGCAGAACTGGCAAGGGTACGGCAGGCCAGTGCCTCCTTCCTCTTCACCGAGGCCGAGGTCACAACCATCTCCGATCATCTGCGTAGGTGACGCAACATCCTTGCTGGAGGGAGATGAAGCCACCCAGGAGAGCTGTGGGTCGTCATCACCATCTGCAGGGGAAGGCAGAAGAGAGATTAGAGGCAATTCCCAGGCCCGCTGGGAAGCAAGGACAGAGCCAGCTTCTCGACAGCTCTCGGCAGAGGCTGTGCAGCTGGCCAGCTGCTGCAGGGGCGGGCGGATGATGGGGCCGGAAGTAAGTGGACATACAGGCCTTCCCATCCACAGAGGACACGGCAGAGGAGTGGTAGGGTACTGAAAGGAAGTGTCTTTTCTGCCATGACACCTGTCTGAACCTGGCTGGATGCAGTACACCCCCACGAGAGGAACAGTTATCAGCCACTTCCCTGATGGTGGTGGGGGAGGGGCAGCCTGGACAAAGTCACCGGAAATGACCTCACAGACCATCAGTCCCATAGGCCAAAAGGAATCCAAGCCTCCTAATTCCAACCACATCTGGGAATCAACTTCCATCAACCCTCAGCCCCTAGCCTCCAGGCCCCCAGTTTTAAGAGGAATCCAACTGATCCTTTGGGCACAGACAAATTTTAGCAAGAGCAGAAAATGCTCTGTATTTTAACAGTACCACCATATCCATGGATGGGGAGTGAAGAAGTTGGAAACAAGGGGTGCAGGGCTCCCAACATCAGACTCCAGTATGCAAATGAAGCAAGCTGAGGGCAGAAAGGAAGACCTGAGGTACCCAGTCAGTGTCCCCAAGGAGTTGTCTTCTTTGTTTCCAACCCCGGCTTCATCCTACTCACCCAGGAGCCCAGGTAATAGCCATAAGGATGGACCAGGCCACCAAAGGCCAGAGCCCAGAGCTCGCAACCCTTCTTCACTCATCTAAGGGACTCTGTGCTGGCCAGAGACAAGAGGGACTTCTCTGGCCCTTCCAACCTCTGAGGGAAGCTAAACAAACCTCAGGGCTGGCCATTTCTGGGAAAACAAAGGCACACAGGACACAGCAAATAAAGCCGGTGAAGTTCACAAAGCACAGCGGGGGTCGGACAGAGCCAGCACGAGCAGGAATGCGTTTGGAGGCTCAAGTTTCTCATCGAGTGGATTTAAAACTTAATAATGAATGAAACAGACCACAGGCTGCTGCGGGCAGGGGAGAGACAAACAAAAGCCCAGATTCTGCTGCGCTGACCTTGTCTTGTGACCCCGAGGAACGAGACCAGGGCCCCTGGCCACACTGCCAGCCTCCAGCCGGCCAGCTCAATCCTCAGAAAAACCTCACAGAAGTTGCCCCTGACCCACAGGATGAGAAGAGGGTGGAGAGCCTCACACCCAACACAGGCAACCATGTGTGTGTGCATGCGCGTGTGCACACACAACACACTTTACACAGCGCCACCAACCCCACTCACATACCTAAGAACATGTGCTCACCACATCTTACACATAGCTCCCAAAACACACACCTATATATATGTTCACACAATCACACACACGTGCACTCCCATACCAATTCACAGGTACACTCGCCCTTGCTTCAGTGTTGCATGCGTGTATACAGTCTGCACACCAGAGTCATAACATCCACATTATGGATGCCATACACACTTAGACTTAAACACACATCTTAGACACACAACTATACCATCACAGACCCAGGGCTCCTGTCCAAGGCTCTCTGTAGTCACACTGCTGTTTCTGCCGAACACAAGAGCTTATTAAAAAAAAATAACAAGAGCTGGCTGGAGAGCTCCTTGTACCTAGCACTGGGCAGGTCCCAGGCTCCCATCACAGCCCCAGTGCCCACCCCCCACCCCAGCCCCAGCTTCCAAAGCATAAAGAGTTACCCTGGCTGGCACCATGGGTCCAGCTCCGCCTGATGGAGACCGCTTTCCACAGCCTCCGTTCTGTGTCTCCCAGCAGCCTCCTCACCTCTAAAGCCCAGCACCCCTAGGAACGCCCTCCTGGAGTGAGAGCACCTTCTCTCCTGGGAGCCTCACATTACAGGCCCTTTGGCCGGGAAGGACGCAGCCGCTACCAGCTTCCTAGATTAGGCGCAGCGGGAGGTGCCTTATCCCTTGCCTATTAATTCCCAGCCTTTGCCAGCTGGGCTCTGAGGGGCACAGACAAAGGGACCCAGGGGAAGAGATGGATGGAGCAGGGACTTGCTTGGCCTCTGCCCACTGGCCAGGCTCAACCAGCTTTATGTTATTTTGATACCTTAGCTCAGAAATACTCAAACGACCACAGAACTTCTCTGGTGTGCCCAGCCTCTACCAGGTACTTTCTCACCCTCTCTGGGGAGGTGGGAACCAGGGCACTTCCACTGTACAGGCGGGGAAACCGAGATGGATCCCAGAAACAAAATCCTGACAAGCAATGAAAGAGAGAACTGTTCAGGGCACACATTTCAGGGAGAGACCACCAACGCTCAGAGAAGCCCCCTAGATGCCCGATGAGTGGAGAAAAAGAACAAGCAGGAAGGTGGCACCAGGAAGGCACTCTGCCCTTGGGAAAAGCCTGAACTAGCATGCCTCTAACAGTCCTTGGTTCCTGAAACCTTAGTCCCAACTGATGACCAAAGGGCAGCTACCTACACCCCTGAGCTTCCAAGCTCCCCCAGCAACTCATCCACACCATGGATGATCCTCCCAACCTCTGAGATTCAGTAAATACGTCTAAAAAAAGAACCACTGTGAGGGGGTAGATGAGGAAATTAATATGAAACTCACTATAGTTCTGTTGGCACGCATGTTGCAAACAGGCTCGTCCACAGACAGAGCCCACTCAGGACTGCCTGAGGCTGAAAGTGGGTGCCATGGTCAATGTCAAACTGGCAAGCAAAGTCTGTTGAGGAAACGGAGATGGATTTAGCCATAGCTGCAAAGGCCCGTACAGTTCTGTGGACTGCCTACAGAGGCGCTGAACTGAACAGTAAAGTAAGTGAACGTTACAGCATGCAAATTATACTTCTATAAAGCTGGTAAACAAAAGCAGTATTTTGCCAATAATAATAATTAATTCTAATTAGTACCACTAGTGCTATTTTTAGCAGCTACATTTATCGTTCATGTCCCACATGCCAGCACTATACATGTCTGTTATCTAAATGACTCTTTCAGCCTTCACAGTGCCTGAGGCTGGTGGTCTGCGGGAGTACCCCATGTTTGAGGTGGGGATGCTGAGAGTCAGAGAGGTGAGAGACCTGCCCGTCACACAAAGCTGGATGCTTCACAGAACTGAGCCCCGCATCTCCCAACTGGACAGTATCCCAACCTAGGCTAACATGAGCCGTTTCAGCTGCCATCGCCATGAAGGGAATCAAGACCTGCCCAGTTGTGCAAGGTACCCAAAGTTCACTGTGGGGCTGACCGCTTGGCTTTATTTTCTGCAAACAAGTTTCAAAGCGAAAAGGAAGTGCATTATTCTCCATCAACAAACCAAGCCACTGCTGAGATCATAATAATCCGAATTGAAATGAAAATAAGGCTCCTTAAAATGAAAGGGCCCAATCAGTGGCAAGGGCATGTTGACATATGAAATCCCAAACTGGCTGCCCTGCTTAGAGTTGGCTATTCAAAAATCACTCGACCCTGGTGGCTCTCCGCCCACCTGCTCTGAGAGCCCTGGAGACAACTAGCCAATGGCACCAGAAGAAAACTAGAGAGATAAGCAGGGGCCAGGGCTCCGCTGGACCTTCAGGGGCATCAGCAGAGGAAGGGGACACTCCTGTTCCTCACAGGAATACACACGCCTCAAACACTGTTAGCACTTACGGTGCAGAAGCGTGACCACTCCTGAGCAAGCCCAACTACCCATAACTAGCATGACCACACAGCCTCTGGCAGGAGTGCAGAAAGGAAAGGGAGGAGAGAGGAAATGGGGCGAAGGGTATCTCAAGGTTGCCTTCAAGGTGAACAGTCAGGGTTCAGCAACAAGTAGGTTCAGGGAATGCCTCCCTTGTCCAGCTAGCTTTCCACCTTCAAAGGAAGATTTTTCTGCAAACCAGGCATTCTTCTCTAACTTTCCATGCATTAATTCAGTCCTCAACAGTTCAATGAGCTGGGCGGATTACTACTTCATTTCCATGTACAGGGGAAAACGATGCACAGAGGCTGCTTTGCCCAGTGCCACCCAGCTGCCAGGCAGTAGAGCCAGGAAACAAACCTACTTAATCCTATTCAATTGGTAGCTTCATCCACAATGCTGAGATGGGAGATATAGTGACAAATGCCAGCCCCTCAGCAGTTCCCTCCTCTAGCATGAGCATGGTCAAAGAACAGAATGAGGAGAAAAATTACTTTCAAAATGGAGATTAAATTCATTTGAAAATGACTAATCCAGCAAAGAGGCCTGGAAAGAAATGGTTTATAGAAGACTTCTGCTGTCTGCTGGAGGAAAACACACACATACACATGCATAAGAGAGGAGGAAATTTTGATAAAAATTCAATTAAGTAAAAAGACGATTAACTGGGCTTTTAAATATATCTGCAGCATAAGCAAGTGGATCCCAGGCTTGTGGGGTCATACTCAAGAGACTGCCAGGGGGCTGGGGCAGATGTGACCACAGCAAGTGCAGCAAGGTACGGCTGCAATGGATGTACCAGAAACTGGCAGGCAACATGGAACAGCCACACAGGAAGGCAGGGGGCACAGTTCATAGCTGCTTCCATCAGAGGACATCAATGAGCAGCTACAGAGGGTGCCAAAATCCCGGAGGGAGGGTGGCCTAGCCCTCACATCCACAGGAATTAGCTAAAAGTGATCATCCAGCCATAGGAGGCATGGGCAGAAGAGAAAGTGAACCTCCGGCACCGAGATGAAGAGATAATTATAAAAAGAGCTTTAGCAGGGACCCCTGCTTCAGTAACAAGATGAATATAGCTGAAGTCCAGGAAGTTCTGGGTCTCCAGGACATTGCCAGCCCGAGAAGATCTATCTGTGTGAAGAAAAGTTGAAATCAACTGGTGATGTCTGCCATGAGCAAAGTTAAATGGGAATGGAATGGTCTCCGGGCACCGGGTTCCTCCTTGAAGAAAGACTCCATCGATCCTCTCTCTGAGCAATGAGGCTTTTATTGCTCAGGGTCCCCCAAATCCCGCTATCAGTGCAGAGACAAGAGGACCTGAAAAGTTCTGTGCAGCTACACTGAGGTCAGAAGAGGGGTTGTCAGCCGGGTCAGCTCCAATCCCAGCTGATGTGAGGCTGCCCTAAGCAGACACAAAGTTGCCTGGGTGCGCAGAAGAACCCAGTCTCCAGAGCGCTCAAGACCTGCACGCGTATACTGTAGGGCACACACAAACTGCTTCCCGCGGAGTCAGTCAGAACTGAAATATGCGGCTTTTCTGACATAAAAGGATACAACACAGTGTGGGGCACCCGGGCATGTCCTGCTTTCCCTTCAAGGAAGCGTGCAACCCTGAGGCCTGCTGCAGCAAGAGCACTTGAACCTGGGAGTCTATGGCCCTGATCCTTAGAGGTGAGTGTAGTTGATGGTGGCTGGCCTTAGAGACACCACCATGCCCTCCTGAACCAACGACACCCCTATAACATGGGTGGACTGGGCCACCTGAGGCTTTCTGGAACTACTTTCAGTAATCAGCAATATAAGCTTCCCCAAGAAGTCTGAAGCTCCCAGTACACAACCCTAGGTATTTTGTGGCTTTCCTGGGTAAATTCAAAACCGTCCAGACCAAAGAAAGATTCCATCCAGTCTGAGCAGGCATACAAAGGAGCGCATTGGGTCACTTTCAGTAGGACATGCAACTGATGGCAGCTGTTGAGTGTTCACCTTTTCTAACTTAGTGTTTCTAAGATTATGTACAGTTAGGGAAGGAAGGAATGGAGATTGGAATCTAGGGGAAGTGTCTTGATACCCCACTCTGAGAAGGAATGTTGACAGCCCATTCCCATGGAACTAGTAGCTTCTACCTAGTTCTATTTCTTCACCATGACTCACGTCAAGGTCTCCTATGTGTCATTACAGCCATTCTTGTTCCACTTCATGGTGACAATGGTCATATTGAATCTAGAGGAAACAGCTACGGTATCTCAGGCGGAGAGAGTGGAGCCATCCAACACACAGACGTATCCCAGGCAAAGCTGGTGGTAGGAGAGCAGAACAGACGGGGTCTGCTGCCAAACGATCATGAAGAAAGCAAAGGAAGCAGGTTGCCTACAAACCCTGCACAGAACCAAAGTCAGAGGTGTTGCTAAGCAAAAGCAAATGCCTAAAACTGTCAACATCTCAACCCCTAGACTATATGGATATGAGCCTGTAACCGTGACCTGGGGTGCTGATTAGCTGACCTTAACGTACAGAGATGGTTCTGGATTATCTGGGAGAGGCCTCTGGAGAAACTGGGTCTTTAAACGAGGAAAGGGGGGTGGAGAACAAGTCACAAGCCAGCCCATTGCTGCTGGGCTTGAAGACACACGAGTGGCAAAAGTCCTCTGCCACCACCTTGACCTTTCGTCCTATGTGTCTATCAGACTTCTGACCACCAGAACCATATGGTGACTTTGTGTTGTTGGGTGGTTTTTTTCCTTTTTCTTTTTTTTATGTGTATGAGCGCTTTATCTCATATATGCAATTGCACCACTTGGAGTTTGAGATATAGATAGTTATGAGCCACCATGTGGGTGCTGGGAATTGAACCTCTTAAAAAACAGTTAAGTGCTCTTAACTGCTGAGCTACCTCTCCAGTCCCAGATTTTGTGTTGTTTTAAGCTACAGTGTACATAGGATTTGTTACAGTGGCAATAAGAAACAGTATAGTTCTTAGGTGACAAGAGTGGGGTGCCACCAGAGCACACACTTGGCGATAGGAAAGTGACTCAGAAGCTGGACAGTGGCCATGAGCTGACAAAAAAAAACCCTCAAGAGAAATGTATTCTTTGTAAAGGGGTGGGCAGCCTTATGCAAGTTAACTGAAATACGGGTATAGGTGACTGTTGGTGCAGACTTGGAAGGATGAGAGCAGCATTTTCCTGAAAACTAAAATCCCCTTGGACCAAAACCTAATCCAGCACGAGCCAGGGGCTGGGAAACTTGTATGGATAAGGCTTACCAAAAAGAACTATGCTCTCAGAAGGCTGGAGTGTTGTCATCCCCATCCAGTACCCCCCCCCCCACTGCTGCACGAGAGGATGAGTCTACACTGGGAAAATGCAGATATTTACTGGGTTTTCCAGTAGAATGTTGAAGGCATTTCCTGGCTTCTTCTTGCAGCTTACAATAAGAAAGGAGAAAGAGACTAAAGGCAGAAATGTGCAAAAGGAACCAGGAGGCATCCTTGGGAAATTCTCAAACTGTTTTACTTTTAGGAAGGCACACTCCAGAGGAGCAGTCAGGGTGTGGCCGTGCATTCTGCTGCCACCTCAGGAAAATCAAGAGGTCAGGGGTGAGTCACACAGAAGGCGGTTATAAGAGACGAAGGGTGTGCCTAGCAGACCTTTCCCAAACAAGACAGAGTGTCTGGAAGATTTAGGAGCACTGTCCTTGAGTCATCTCAACAAAACCCAAAGGCAGAGACAAAATTCTCTAGAAACTGCCTCTGGAGTAGTCTCTTGTCTTTAAGGGCAATTCCCCACGAAACACACAGGAGAGCCACAAGAGTCTTGAAATTTTTATACCAGCAGAAACACTGCCGGGTTAGCCCACAGGGAGCGAGAAAGAGCACAAGATGCCCCACGCCCCACACACGGGGTGGAGAGTAGAACCGCTCAGCTGCAAAGGTGTGCTACCGTTTGCAGATGGAAAGGATGACT
Organism: Ondatra zibethicus; assembly: GCA_004026605.1. NCBI lineage: Eukaryota > Metazoa > Chordata > Mammalia > Rodentia > Cricetidae > Ondatra > Ondatra zibethicus. Next base: position 117,073 of record PVIU01002065.1, on the reverse strand, counting down.
CAGAGGGTCGGGGCTCAAACCCAGAGGGTGAAGCCATGAGCTATCAGTGATGAGGTCACTACTGGACCGGGCCCAGCCCTGGCAATATATAAGCAACCATACACAAGGATTCCCTCTCTTGCTGTTTAAGACTCAGGTAGACATGTCTGTTAGAACCTCTGGGGCTCTAAGAGCCTGGCTAGGTGATGCAGTCTGCCCTGGTCAGCAGTAGGTGTCAGCTTTGTGATTCCCCCCACCCCCAGTTTGTTTGTTTTTTTTTCTCCCTATTCAGGACATTTGTTGAACCTGCCCCATATTCAATGTTTCTTAGGGTGAGGAATATACCTACACCCTTGGACTCCTATGATGCTATTGATCCAATCTCTATTTATTCATTATTATCTGTTTACACTCTAAGACAACTTTTGGATAGTTTTAAAAAATATTCTAAAAGGAAGAAGAAAGAAAATACAAGAAAGATCCTTTTCATGGCAGGGGTCATGATTACATTTTTCTAAATTGACAATTTGGGGTGTTGAAAGGACAAAGGCCCTGCTCCCAGGAAGTCAAAAGGCCACACCAAGAAAAGGGATGGGAGTAGCTGGGGGCGGGAGAGAGGAGTCATCTGAGAAACCCACAAAGCTACCATGTCCAACTTGGCCCCAAATCTTGAATAAGAATTGTGTTTTCACCAAACATAGCTGCAGTTCCAACCTGCCCATCCCTTCCCCAAGGAGTTCAGGGTTTTTCTGGATATGATATCGTCATTGTCCCCAATGAGACTGCAGCAAGGAAAGGCAGGGACCATTCTCACCTCAGGGTGAGAGTCTGTGGGGCAGAGACAGGCATGCAGAGGTCAGTGGTCTTTGAAAGCTGGGGGAAGCATTCTTGCTGACAGAGGACAGGAATCCCACCTCTGCCTTAGCACACAGGTACACCTGGGCACATAGCTCTGGGACCTGTCAGTCCCCCAACAGGACGATGGCCACCGTCAGACATTCCCTTTTCCTGCTAGCTCTGCGGTTGCCAGAATGTCATGAAACAGCAAAGAGCTGCCATTTAGGGCCTTAATAAGCCTTCCAAAGAGTCAGGATTAAAGAAACAAAATGTGTTTAATTCTCGTACTCAGGAGGCAGAGGCAGGTGGATCTCTCTGTGTTCAAAGCCAGTCTGGTCTCCATTGGGAGTTTCAGGCTAGTCTGGCCCTACACACTGAGACTTGTCTCAAGAAAGTAAAGAAACTAAGACAACTGTAGAGAGATGGCAGAGCTCCAGACTAAGTGTACACGCAGGCTTGCCCTAGACTCAGAAGGGCTGCTGCTCATCGCCTGTGTGAGCTGGGCAAGCTACCGCCCACCTTCCAGAGTGGCCCCTGCAAACAAAGGCTGGCAGAAGAAAATGAAGGAGGAAGGGGACAGAGAAATGGCTCAGTAGTTAACAGCGCTTTCTGCTCTGGCAGAGGAGACCTGGGTTTGGTTTCCAGTACCCATCTTGGTGGCTCAGAACCATCTGTAACTCCAGTTCCAGGAAATCCAACACCTTCTTCTGGCCTCCTTGGATATACACAGTACGTATGCATAATATAGGCAAAATAATCATATGCATAAAATAGAGAAAGGGGGCCCTGAGTAACTGAGGCAGCTACTGCCAACCTGGAGCCTGCATTGGGTGACAGCACTTCACACCAGCTAGGGCAACACCACCCGCTGATGGTGCATTTGCTTCTGCAGGCAGGCACCCTGCAATAAACTCAACGACTGACAACCTGTGAGCATCCCAGGAGAAACCCCAGATCCCCGTCTAGCAACGGTCCTCCTTCATGTACAAAGGAGGTCACCTCATGAATGAAGGAATCAAGAGAGGCGCCACAAAGCCTATGGTATTTGCTTTTGACCAGCTGAAGCAGAAGAAATGACATCCTGAGCAGGGAGGCCTCAGGTCACCGTAGCCCTCCCCCACAACCAGGCAGTCTGCAGGCTGTGCAGTTATCAGGCATTTTGGGAAGACCGCCGAACTCACAAACTACCTCTGCATGGTTTTTAAAAGGACCACCTTCACTCCTGGTCATCCCTGGAGGAGGCAGGAAAGTCCTAAAGGGACAGGCCACATAGCCACGGGACAGCTGAGCCACAGTTCCCCTTCTGACCAAGAGCACTTGTTTCCCTTCATGCCCGTACCCAGGAAGTTCCCCTCTTTGGTCCTTATGGCCTAGACCCAGAACGCATTTGTATTCCCAGCAACTGAGCTTGCCCCACTCCTGCCCCCATTACATCCCATTCATAAGACCTTACACAAGTTCATTATCCTGCCTTAGTTTTACAGATAAAACTCACATTTCCTCCTCTGTACAATGCGGACACTGACAGTCTCGACTACTGTTATTCTACAGATGAAATTAAGTGAGTGTCCGTGAAATGCTACCCATGACCAGTGTTCTGCAAGGAGCGAAGAGCCACTGTTGCTGGCTCACAGGTCACCAAGGTGGTCACAGAGTAATAGGACAGCTTTGGCAGTTTCGATGGCCAAGAGACAAGGATAGTATCTCCCTACGCCTTAGTGGCTAGCAAAGAGGAACTGAGCTGAGGCCCACAAGTTACCCTGCAGATGCTGGTTTTTAAGGCAAAAGAAATGACCTGTATCAAGGCCAGATGTAGCCCTGACTTGCAACCCCAGGACACCATCTGAAAGGCACCTTTGAGACCATCCAGACCAACACACTCATGACAGATGGCAAAGTCAAGGCCCCAGCAGCCCTGAAATGGCTTGTACGCCCATCCACACTACCCTGCATGCCACCGCAGGGGCTGCCTTTCCCAAGGCCTCCAGACTCACAGCGCAGGTCATCTTTCCCCTTGAAACCTCCGACCTGGCAGAACACACAGCCGGCTGGCTGCATCATTCCTTAGACAAATTTACTTAGCACTGATATTGTAAATGCAATCACATTCGAATTTTATCACAGAAATTAAACAGACTACAGAACAAAAAAAAAAGCACTCATCAACTCACAGAGAGCTGGCTGTGCTCAAGCTAAAGAGGAGTATCTGAATCAATCCTGCCAGCAAGGGAGGCTGCTCCCCAATCTGCCCCTGCCAGAATTCCCCAAACACTGGACACTGCTAATCAAGGGGGTTCCAGCAAACCCACACTGCTCTGCTTGCTTGCACCAGGAGCCAGCACCCTGTTAAGTCATCTCTGAGATCTTCAAGAAGCTGCCAAAGGCCGGTGCACAGGGCACCCTGCTGACTAGAGAAAAAAACAGCATGCTTTCGGCTTGAATCACTGTTTTTCTTCACTCCCTTTGGAGGTCGGCAGAGCCCACATTCGGCCACGTTCATGGACCTGGGACTGTAGACAGCTGCACTCTAATTACATGTAAAGTGTACCAAAACATCCCTTTTATCACAGACTGGAAATCTGTTAGCATCTGTCTCTCCTTTGTTTCTTCCACAAGATACAAGCTTGTTTCTACATTTTTCTCACCTGTAGCGGTGATTAAAATTCATTATAAATGAAAGGAGCGAACAGAGAAACAAGTTCCTCTGTGTACCGTTCTAAACTCAAATTAGAAACAGCTGTTTGCTAATTCATGCAGCGATGTTTTGTCGTGCTCTGTGAATCAATAATAACTCACCCTATTGCTGCAGAAATTTTTGGATAATCCATATATTTAACACGGCATTGGGTTCTCCAGACAGAGAAGCTATTAGCAAAGCAGGCAGGCAGGAGGGGACTTAGACTGACACTCTGGAGGGAGCTCCCATAGCCCCACCTCAGATAACCTCAAATCCAGAGTCACCTGGCACTGCCCCACCCCCTAGAAGGAAAATGGTCTTATCCCCATCCCTTCTCTGGAAAGAGAGAGAAAGAAAAAGGAGGAGGAGGGGGCGAGAAAAGAAAGGAAGGAAGGAAAATTCAACTCTGATTAAACATCAACCATATACATTATCCAGTCGCTGGAGGGAACAGCAAAATTAAAAGTCTAATTGGTACTCGGAACAATTTAAAACGATTAAATATAGGTGAAGCTTTCCATGAGAAAACAATCCTTCGGTTGAGATTAGGAGTGTTTGGATAGCATTTCTACCCTTGAATGAGTCTGAGCATCAGAAGTCAGAATTGCTCACTGTCCGGAAGCCCACAGAGGCCGTGGGAGGGATGCGGGTATGCCCTGCACCAGCTCCTGGGACAAACATGCAGCAAGCAGAGCTACACCCCTGAGGCCATGGAGGGAGCAGATGGTCTTTCTCCTAGGTAGGGAAGGAGGTAGCTGAACCTCTGGAGCCCTCTGCTGCTCCCTGGCACACCACCTTGCTCCAGCTTGGAGCACAAGCTGTCCTTCAAGACACCGCCGCCAGGAAGCCCTCCCTAATGGCACCTGCCATCTATTGGTGTCCCTCCTTAGCCTCAATAAACTGCTTGTCTGTATATAAATGTCTGAGTTCCCCTGTGTCCCTTGCACCCTTTTGGGTTTGGGGCATGGTGACAATGATCCCTCTCTGTGGCCAGCATCTTCATAAGTTTTACATACGTGACTCTTTACCACCATCCTGGGCAATGACCACTTTCAGTATGTCCAGGGCCTGAGTTCTGTGGCACTTGACTGGAATGACCTTCGGTTTATGAAGAAAGCCTTAGCTCAGACTGGACTGCTTCAGTTGCACAGCTTCTGTGACCAGCTATGGTACCCACCAAGGGTGCCCTCTACTGGCCATGTAACCCACCCTGCTGCTCATGGCCCAGCTCTGCCACCCCCCAGCATCCCTAAGAGCCCCTGTGTGAAACTATCAGGCCACAGTCCTTCACTTCCCATTCACTTGAGTCTTCAGAGAACAGCGGTCCAATGCCCCTGGGCTTTCCTTAGGGAAGTCCGTGTAACCATACAGCACTGACCATAGACAGAAAGAATCAGGCAAGCACAGAAAGGCATTTTGAGAGGCAGGAAGTTCTTGAATTGGGATCTGAAGACCAGGTAGGTTCGCCACAGACTTTCTCCAAAACATGGGTACCTGACTTGGTGAAACTGTGCTGACTGGAGGAGAGTGTCAAGATGCTGTTGGTGACGTAAATACTGAAAGAGTGACTACCCTTTGCAACCCTGGGGAAGGGCCAAAGGCAATAATGCTCTATTTGCACTGTCTCTACCTTCTCGTGGAAGACTAGACCCAGACTGGGCATTCTAGAAGGCTCCTGGATGCTATGATAGGATCATGGGATCTCTTTGATTTTATCATTTACTTTGTTTCAAGGAAGGGTCTCACTATGTAGTCTGGCTGTTCTGGAACTCACTGTGGAGAGATCCACCTGCCTCTGCCGCCAAGGGCTGGGAGGAAAGGCAGGTGCCACTATGCCTAGAAGTTTTTCATTTACTTTTAAGTTCCCCATCAGTTTAGAGCAACTGGTGCTGGGCTCCACTTGCAGAATGAAATGTCTAAGTGAGAAGAGCGGGAAGCCCCCAAGGGCAAGGGCCATTTGAACCACAGCAGCAATACCAGGCTACAAAGGCCGCAAGACTCCCAGAAGAGGTGAGGACGGGACCAGACAGTGAAGAAGACCTCAGGAGAAAGTGAAGTAAAGCCAGGTGAGCACACAGTGCCCAAAGTAGCAAACTGTCAGATGATCGGCCCCAGGAGGAAGTTCGGAGGATGCAAGCGAGGTCAGGGTCAACACTATGAATATTAAGCACAGAAGTCCAAAAGTACAATTCACAGTACCGGGGGTGCCACCGTGACATCAGAACAACAAACTAGTCATGAGTGGGCTCCAAGTGCCTCCAATTCCCACCAATTGATAAGGAATCACCAGCCTGTGAGCAGAACCCACTTCGAAGAGATCTAACTAGAAGGGTCTAAGTGTCAGCACAGGACCCTGTTGCCCAAGGGACCAAATGTGTAAATCACTGCAGACAATGGAAGTACCACCAAGGACCTCTAGTACACCCAGGAAGGGGACACACAAGCCCTCAACCACGTCCCTCCCGGCAGCCAGCATTTCCCTCCAGTCTTAGAAGGAATCAGCCTGTCCCCAGTCTGTATAGAGAAGCCAGGGTGACCCAAAAGACACACACTGGACCACAGAAAGCTCTACTCTCTCAGAAGGAACTGTGGCAGCTGGACAGTTCCAGAATCGGCAAGCGGAAGTTTGTCTCAAGGGTGCTCTAGGGCTGATGAGGCACTCTCCATTCCCCGCCCACCAAGTCTACCTTGCATGTCCAGCACAGAACTTATAAACCTGAAACCACAGTGACATACTGAGGTGAAGGTGACCCTAGCTCTCTGTTCATTATCATCCAAGACAAGCCCCTACCACCAGCCTAAACAGGGACTAGAATCAAAGGCATTCTATTTACTTGGACTGCTTTGGGGGTTGTGTTTTATTTTCATGCGGGACCTCACTATATAACCCTAGCTGACCTGGAACTCGATATGTAGACAAAGCTGTCCTTGAAATCAAAGAGATCCATCTGCCTCAGCCTCCTGAGTACTGGGATTAAAGATGTGTTACTATGCTCAGCCAGATCTTGAACTTCTGATACCCCTGCCTCTACCTCTCAAGCGCAAGCATTACAGGCTCCTGGTAAATCAAAGGCTGGGACTCCCAGCCTGCACCTGTATAGAATACAACTCCTCGGCAAACTATACAGCTCTCCTCTGGAGGAGAGGGCAGTCAGGTCCCCAGGCCCATTTCGCCCTGCAGTGCCTGTGGCTGAGGGTTTCCAGACTCAGTGAGACCAATAACACAGGTGTCAGGCCACAGTCTTTCCCCAACCCAGGTGCAGTCCAGTCCTACCCCCCACCCCCTCTGTCATCAACATCGCTGGGCAGACATCGAGGAAGCCTGAATCCTGAGCCCTAAGGGAGAACGGAAGTGATACCAGAGTGTGTGGCCAGCACAGCTTGGCCCCTCCAGGGAGCACACGTGTAAAGAGGTGCTCATTAAGGGCCTGGGTACTGTGAAGGGAGAGAGAACGACGCTGCCAGTCGGCTGCAGCCACAGGGCTCCATTCCAGCAGTCCTCCACAAGAGACCACTGAGGAGTTCTCTGAGCTCACAGAAAGTACCTGAGGGAGGTCACAGGCAGGGCATGGGGAGGGGCCTACACAGGTTCAGGTCTCTGCAGTGCCACACTCCTAGGGGATGTGTGCCTAAGCCAGGCAATATCAGCTGTCGACAGCACACTGTCCTCTTCAGGTCTGGTCATCCCCAGAATACAGCAAAATCAGCTCCTGCCTGTGCCTCTTACCCAGCTAGACCAGAATTTCCTCAGTTCCGTGGGAGCGGGCAAAACACTGGGCCCGACTCTCCAGGCTCTTCTACGAACACAGCTGGCCTACGTAGCTTTCCTACGGGAGACAGAGACAGATGTAGCAGGTGGGAAGCACACCTCAGAGGCTCTCTGTGGCCAATGTGGACCCACTTCCCAGAGGAGCACATCGAGGGGTACAAAGACCAAGGGTTCACCATCACAGCCAGTGATTCCTTCAACGGAACCAATGTGGCTACACTGGACAGTCTGAGAGTCAGGGTTTGATGCCCCAACCCAAAACCACATGCTGGGCTCTCCCCTCTCAAAAATCAGGGGAGTTAAAAGCCACAAAATAATCTTCACCTGAAAGGAGAAACAGGGAAGACAGAGGAGGTGGGCAGGGAAGAGGAAACACAGGGCAGCCTGGGGTTCTAGGCTGTGCTCGTACCTGCCTATGGCTACAATGCAATCCCTGTTCAGCCTCTGTGCTATGCAGGGACAATTTCCATTTTCTCCATATTTTCACGTTGCAGCTTCCAAAAAACCCTCCACCATGGGCTTTACTGCTGAGCTGTAGAGCTACTGGGACAGAAGGACTGACGGCTGCCCCGCCCTGCCCATGCCAGCACCACCACTGAGCATGCGCTCTGCGCCGGGCATCTGAACAGTTCGTCTTACGTGTTTTGCTTGTTTGAATGCACTGAGACTATGTCTTTCACTAGACACATTTTGCAGATGAGGAAACCGAGGCTCAGAAGGATGAAAGAAGCCTTTGGTACCACTTGTGTGTACTGGGAAAATGAGGCTTGTGCGGTTGGAAGGGGATGACCTTCCCCAATACAGAGCCCAGCAGGGTGTGGGGGATCCAGATGCCTGCTCGCATGAAATTCTGGTGTCACTGGATCTGAGGGCCATCTACCCCAACTCAGACGCTATCAGGTCACCTCAGGGCCTGCACAGAGCAGCCCTGGGCATCTGCAGAGTGCACCTTTCCATGGAACCACCTGATGTCAGGGATGGTGCAGGACAGAGCTACGGGAGCCTCACTCCTCAACAACATGGCAGTCACACTGCTTCTCCTGGCGGCATCTCCCAATGGGCTATAAGGATTCTCATAGGTACTCTGCATTTAGAGTTGTCTTCAGGCAGCCTAGATAAACCAGGGCTTTCCTGACTCCTGGGGCCTCTCAGGTACCTGGCAAAAACTAATGGATGAATGAATGAATGAATGCATGCATGCATGCATGCATGCAGGCATTAATGACAGTGCCCCAGTCCACAAGAAGTAGTTGGCAACTAAAGCATGAATGGATGTATGAATGGGTGGGTGGGTGGGTGGGTGGATGGATAAAGCATTACAGTCTGGGTCTTGGTTCAAAGAAGGCATCTTGTATTTATGGTATGAATGAAAACCTGTAGGCAAGAATGAGAAAATGAACACATGATATTACCTATAATAAGATTTACCACAGAGAAGACACAGGAGCCACTCAAGATGGACCCTGTAAGGTGGAGGCTGATGGAGTTCTGACCTTGACTATCCAGACTACCTGGCCCAAGGGATCTGCCCTGAGCAGAGCCCCTCCAGCTGCCAAGTGTGGGAGGCCCACACTTTATGGCAGAATGTAATTGGAGCAGTCTTCTGTGTGGTCTGCATTGCCTTCTTTTATTTAAAAAAAGGCAGGGGGTGCACAAGGGTCGTAAGGGAGTGGTGGGGACAAGGGGGCAGAAGGAACAGCTCCGCCGCTGGCCAAAGCCTGAATCCCTAGAGAAATATCCTAAAACAAAAGAGACACCAGGCAGGGAAGGGGCTGTTTGTTCAGACCAGAGCAGAACAGCCTTAATAAGATAATAAGCGGAGATTCCCTCCTCTTAAAGAGACAGACACGGCAGTGAGGTTGAGAGGCGGGGTACACAGTTTTCTGGTAAAGTGGTTGCCTCTCTGTATCTCACACACTGCAGGCTCCTGGTATGTGAGGGTGAATGCATGCATGCCACAGACATGTTCCAAGTGACCTCCCCCCCCGCACCCATCCAGGAACCAGAAACGGCCTGACTGTACCTGTACCCGCCAACAAGTGAGCCCTCTACAGGAACATGGTAAAGCAAACCTTGGCGCAGACATCTTCTCGGGAAAGAGCTGATCCAGCACAAGTGGTTATCACCCCTACCCAGCTAGGACTTCCATCTGTCTGCCTGATGGACTGACACTAGATCAAGTACTTCTGGTTCATCCTGGAGGCTCTGTGCATCCATTCATCCATCAAATCACCAACCATTCTCCAAATATCTACAGAGTGTCAACCCCGTGTCACGCTGTCCCTGGTGTAAAGCCCTTACGGGGCTGCACCCGGGCATCGGGACAGAGCCAGAAAGCCTAGACTCAAACTCAGTTCCACCACCGTCCAGCTGTGTGGACTAGGATGTGTTATAGTAACTCATCAAGAGAAAGATAGGTGGAGAAAGCCCCCTGTCTCTCTGGCTGCAACAAATAGGTGAACCACACTGGTCCAACGCCTGGCACTAGGAAACACTCCACGTACCACCTATGATGGCTTGATGCTTCCAGACCAGGGGTAGCCTGACTGGAGATTGCCTGGAAGACCCCCTTGCACACAAGCTAACTACAGAAAACCATCCCCACTCCCAGTTCACTCTTCCTGTGAGCGCCTCCAGTTTATCACCTCTTAACTCACACCCCACCCCAGGAACATCCTGTGAAAGAGAAAGCCAAGCCTGCTGTCTTAACCCTGAGCCTCAGCACAAAACATGGACATAGAAGGACCCCTGCAGGAGATAAGAGTTCTCTCTCGAGTTAAACCCCTTCTGCAACTAAATTTGGTCTCTTCTAGTGATAGAGAACCTGCTCCCCTCTGGACGCTCTTAACATGCAGGAAGAAAACAGCTTATCACGAGCACTAAAAGAACAATTGCTGACACCTCTTGGGGACAGGAATAACAGATACCCTGATGCCAATTATCCTTCAAGAAAAAAGACACTGAGTCACCTGTTGCCTGGAAGCCATCTTTAAAGGGACACTGCCATTTGCATCAGCCTATTCCTTCAACAGTTATGCATCAGTGTCTGCTCCGCCAACCTGTTCAAGGCTCTGGGGACAGGGCGTGATCACAACCAGGTCCTTGCCCTCAGCACGCTTTCAGCGTGGCAAGAGGAGCCCCAATTTTCCAGCTGAATGGAGTAAGGCAGCATGTGGTGGTACCGTGGACACAGACGGAGCAGGAGATGAGCAGAGGAGGAGGCACCACTCTGCGCAAGAGACAAAGTGACAGGACAGCTGAGCGGACGCTTTAAGCCGGCACAGAGATAGTCAGGGCAGGATCTGAGGAGGAGCATTCCAGACAGAGGATTATACATACACGCCGCTTGCCAAAACCCAAGAGAGCCAATGTGGAGGCGTTTTCTGAGATAGCACTATAGCAGCATGGGAAAGGAAACAGAACAAGCAGAGGGGCTGCAGTAGGGCTCACAGGCCAAGGGACTCCAGGGCCAGCAAGCCCTTTGTGGTACCCCAGCTCAAAAGGCACAGAGGCATCAGGGATGCAAGCCAGAGGGGACAGGGATTAAGGGTACTGTCGTCCTGCCTTCAGACAGCACAAGCCAAGCTGTGCCCAGATTCCTACAGAAACCAACTCACTGTGTGACCTGCTGCTGCTCTCTCACCCTCTCTTGTCTTAGTTTTGGCAACAGCTCATCAGGGCTGAGTATCCTCCACACAGGCGCTGGCAGGACCCCGGAGTCCTCGGAGTCTGCTGTTCCATGCAAGACGCACCCACCATTCCTCTACCCCACTGAGCCATCCTTACACCCATGCCAGCAACACCACGCAGGATTGGTACTCCTGCCAAAATAGCTATTAACCCAGTAGCCAATAATAACACGTTATCCTATCAATTTGCTGCTGAAATGCTGTGTAATTGCAGAATCTAAGTTTGCCATCTCGGTAGCCTGGTTACGACATAAACAGAAAGGACCTCACCAGTCCCCTCCTGAGGAGAACAAGTGGCTGGCCAGGAGCAGTCCTCAATTCCCACCCCCACTCACCTCTGGCAAAGCCCCAGGAACCTGTCCAGAGACCTGGCTTTTTATCCTGTAAGCATGTCAGCGCTCTAAACAGAGAGGGCAGCATGCATGGGCCATGATGCTTTGTGAGCAGCAAGGTCAAACCCAGAAGCCAGCACTCCCTCAGCTTCCTGGCTGACAGTAGGGCTGAAGAGCCAAGAGACACTCAGGGGTACCCAAATTAAGAGGCGCACAGACAAAAAAGATGCAAGCCAGGACTCCCTGAAGGACGGGGCAACAAGAAGCTAACAGAAGGTCAAGAAGGGGAGGGCAACAGAGAACCAAGAGTGTGGTGTTAGACCCAGATAGCAGCCTGGACCCTGAGGGCTGTCCCACTCCCACAGTTCAGAGCCCCAAGCAAGTCTGACACTGGCCAACGTCTCTCCTTGGCAGACAGTCTGTTCATTGTACCCCCTTCATTCCAAAAGCCCAGTTCTCTTCCTTCTTGATTTGATACACAGCACAGACATTCCACTCTCAACAAGCTGGGAGCCTCCAATAGGACTTGGCATCCCGCGCAGACTAGGGCCCGATGAATTCATCCTTCCCTCTTCCCAGGGTCAGTCTGTCTTCCCTCCCACTCCACCCCACCCTTACCTCTCCCCATGCTCACCAGGGTGCCCAAAAGGCAAGTGGTTGGTGCCAAAAGGACCAGAGCTGAGCCTGTGATTCCAGCACTGGAGGCAGGGCAGGCAAGGGGGAGACAGGCACTTCCCACTGGCCCACGGGTGACCTCAACCACGGGATGCATCTCCACCCGCCCTGCCTGGCCAGCCCAGGAAGGCTGGGTTGAGGGTGTGCTGCTCCCGCTGCGGGCTTGGCGGGGAATTCAGCTAGTGGGGAGAGGAAGAAGCTTGGGAAAGGGAGGGTAGCAGATGCAGAGGGAGCGGACTGAGCAGACCGAGCTCAGGCCACATGGCCAGATGTTGGCTCAATGGAGGCCCAGGCCCTAGGGATGCCAAGGAAGCTCTGTCTTAGGAAGCCACAGAGGAGGAAGGCCTGAGCTTGGGGCTGAAGTAAGGACCAAAGACAGGCACCAAAGGGGCTCTCAGTCACACCCAGTTGGCCAGCACAGGATGAGGGACAGCCTTTCGGAGGCCTCTGGGTGGAGTGGGTGGGGTACTGTCTGCGGGAACAGCACTCAGCAAATGAAAAACAGGCCTGGAAATTGGCTGGTTGCTGCTGTTCAGCTCCAGGGAGACCTGCTGCTGGCTAAGGTGCCCAGCCAGAGTAGAAGATGGTGTTCAAAATGCAAGGGCAGGGAGGGGACCCAGCTGCTGACGCAGGGCTGGACAGATACTGATAAACCATCCAGTCTTTCATTTCTGCACTATGACTGGAACATTATGCCCAAAGTCCACTTGGCCTAAAGTGCTATTTAAAACTAAATAAATATAAAATAAAATAAAAACACTGAAGGTGCCACTGTCTTCCCTCTGCAAGGCTGTCAGGCAGGTTCTCAGCAGAGCTGGGCCAGAGCACTGGAATCAGGACAGTGGTCAGGAGTGAGTACATTGAGTACCCCACCATCATGGTATGGTGTCTATGTGTATCCTTGCCACATGTCACAGGGAAAGTGCCTTCCATCCCATCAAAGGAACGAGACTGCCCGTTGCACACATCCAAGGCCAGCAGTTCATAAATCAGTGGAATCCCAGGTCCTGACACACTGAGCTGGGCCAGTGGCATGCCTATCTATCTGTCTACCTATCTACCTACCTACCTATCTACATATGGATGCCAGTCACATCATTCACTCATTTGGTCTTTCAACAGAGGCTCATGACCTGCAGCTGACAACTGCCAAGTACCTTGGTGTTAGAGGCAGGAGGATAAACCCCAAAGGTTGTGGGGTTTCCACACATCTGTGGGGGTGATACACACTGGGAAGTACTTGGAACTATGAGAGAGCAGGGGTCCTACAGGGGTGTTGGGAGGTATCCTGGCCCCCCCCCAAAAAAAAAAAACCTCTGTGTGGAGCCTGCAGACAAGGGTGAGGACACAGAGGAGGGGAACGGAGCCCTGGGAGTCTTCACACAAAGGCCAGGAGGAAACTGAAGCCCTCAAAGGCCTAGAGTGAGCCTCATCTAGCTCCTCCTTAACCATAGTGGGTGGCCCACGGCCTTACCCCAGCTCAACACAGTGGGCCCCATGGCACCTCCGGAGGCCATTCCCGCTGAGCCATGGTCGAGCCCTCATTCCTAGCATTAGTTCTTGTTAAAAATGTTTTTGCTGTGTTTATTTTTAAGGGAAGACAGAAAGAGAAAAACAAAAAAACCTGAGGTCTTTTTCTTTGGTAGTAATGTGGGGGGTGGATAAATAAATAGAGCTGGGAGAAAAGGGCACAGGAAGGTCTTAGCATCTGTAACCACTGAACAAATTAAAATTAACTCATTTAATCAGTGCCTAATGGCCTGCTGTCCCGAGTGGGGCCCGAAGAGTGCGAACTTCACAGCAACAAGGCGAGGGGACCGCTGTCGGTTTATCATGCCGGAAAAGGGTTTTCTAAATAGCGTGTCAAGATGCACAGACGGCTGCAGTGAACTAGGGAGACGGAAGATAGCCTCGTCGATCTCAGGCGGCCTGGCCTCTCTGCTGGGTCTCTTTGAATAGAACTGTTCTTTGGCTTTTGTTCTAATTATCTAAACATGTGTAACTGTGTTCCAAGTGTTTCGACCAGTAGAGGAGGTTACTCGGCCCCACCATACATTACTGGGCCCCTAGTTCAAGTCCTGAGCCTTGACACCAGTCTGAAACATACATACAGACACACAACCACCTACACACATGCACAGAGTTACAGGTACACAGTTCTCCCTTCGTACATGGTCACATACGTACAGTTGCACATGCGTGGTCACACACACAGCTACAGAGTATAGACTGACACACCACATGCAGGTACATGTACACACAACTCACTCAGCTCTTCCACCCCTGCCTAACAGCTGGAGCCGGGAGAGGCCCAGCTCGCCAGGACCCTAGGGAGGACCACTGTGAGCACACCTGAGGCCCAGGCTGGTAGCAAGGACTCTTATTTCCCTGGAGTTATTTCTCCACTCAACTTGCCACCTGGGCTAAGTCATTAGGGCAACTGAGGAGGGAGAACAAAGGCCAGGGGAGGGGATAGAGGCCACCAGAAAGAAGGCAAAGGTTGAGGAAGTTGCTGGGTAGGGACAGCCAGCAGCTGCTCTGGGCCCAGCCCTGAAGCAAGACCAGCTTTTACCAGTGCCCAACTACAACCTTCTCGTGACCTCCAGGCCAGGCGCACTGCAGCCTTGTGCTTAGGCTCAGAGCCACCTGTGGAGTTCTGAAGCTGGGTGGCCTGGTACACCAAGACACAGCACAGGACTCTACTGGGCCACTCAACACGGGAGCAGTTTACAACTTGAAAACAGGACCGAGTGGTGGTGGCGCATACCTTTAATCTCAGCACTCAGGAGGCAGAGGCTGGCGGATCTCTGTGAGTTCAAGGCCAGCCTGCTCTACAAGATTTAGTTCCAGGATAGGCTCCAAAGCTACAGAGAAACTTTGTCTCGAGAAACCAACAACAACAAAAAACCTTGACAGAAAAACCTTGTCTTGAAAAACAAACAAACAAAACAAAACAAACAAACCAACCAACAACATAAAAGAACAACAAAAACCCTTGAAAACAGCTCATTTCTGAAAAGCTCCATTTTAACTCTACAAAACATGGTTGACCTTGGTTAGCTGAAACCACAGAAAACAAATTGAATACAGGTAGAACTGCTATAAATACATTAAATAAAGGGTAAAAAAAAAAATAACCAGCCAAGGAAACAAGAAGCTTCTAGAAGGATTCTGACCCAGAGTCAGACAACAGCTTGTTTTCCGATTCTTACAGTAACACTCTGGGGGGTTAGTTCAGTTGTCATTTCCACACCCCCAAAAAAGGAAACTGGGGTTCAGAGAGGTGAGAAGCCTGAGCTGATAGTGTGGGCGGGCTCTGTCCACACTGGCAAGGCCCTGACACCAGGCTACTTCTCAAAGCAACTGTTCTGGTCTTGCCTGTTCCATGCGGCACACTTTCCTCAGAAGGACTCCGAAGGGTGAGCTTATCTAATGCCCCAACAGGGATTACTTTCAGACAGAGGTATAGCAGATGCTGAAAGCGACTGCGGACTTCATGAACCCTGGACCACGTAACTCGTGGAGATCCAGATATGCAGGTCCTTTTCCACACAAAGGTGTAGATCCGAGTCCTGAGTCTCCCAGACCCCGTGCTAAGGAGATGGGCAAGAATCCCCTTCTCGGGGAGGGGAGAGGCAGGGAGGGGAGCAGAGAAAAATGTAGAGGTCAATAAAAATCAATTTTAAAAAAGATTTGAAGAATTAAAAAAAATAGAATTCCCTTCTCATCCCTCAGATTTGGAAATAGTTGTAGGGAACTCAAGGCCCCAGGGCTTAGGAACGGTGTCCCAGACAGAGCCAAGTCCTCCTGGGAGAGTCCTACCAGACCTGCCATTTCCTCATCCTGCCCTCACCACTGTGGCTCCTCTTGTGACCTGTTATATGGGCAGCAATGTGTTCATTTTGACACCATCAAGTGTTCAGAAAAGAAACCAACATATAGGTTCCAGTGCATAGGTCCCTCTGGATTGACAGCAGTTCCATTTAGGGATCTCTTCGACTTAGCTAGCGTGACCCACGGTGGCCTAGGATGCCCCTGCCCCAAGGATAGCCAAGGTACAGGCAGCTGACGGGCGTGAGAGCCATGTGAGGCAGCTGTGGCACGGGAAGTAGACCCTGGGGACAGTCCTTCCTTGAGCATTGCTAACAGCATCCACAGATAGCACATTCTGCAGGCTCCCTGACCTGCCCAGACAAACGGGTGAATGAACTGATCTCCCCCACTCAGTGACAACGACGGAAGCCTCCCCTCTAACTTGCAGACGGAAGGGAATGATAGCTCAGTGTCTGGCCTCCCTGTCCCACTGTGCCTCAGCAAGCATGGAACGGAGTAGGTTCAAGATGGTCTTAGCCTCATCTTCGTGGGTCTCCTAAGAGACCAGCCATAACCCTAGTAAACAGGATGTGAACATCTTTCCTCTTAAGATCCAGCAAGACCACACTGCCTTGGACTTCCTGTAGTCATCTCCACACCACGGCAGCTGGCATACCACCCAGTCAGATGCATATGGAACCCTATCCTGGGCCTCACAGGCAGGAGTTATTTCATGCAGCCAACTTCATTCTCTTACCATCAAGATTCAGAAAAGAAGCGGAAGAAAAATATCGCCGGTGATACCCTAGCCCAACAGCCCCAATAGGCTGGGAATCAAGAACTGAATGGGGGCTTTGCTTCTACACCCGAGGCTGTGTAGACATCCTGAACCATGGTTTCCACATTTGGATCTGTGGACTTCACAGGGCTGCAGTGGGGGTCAGAAGAGAAAAATGGCTGGGAATATGCTTTGTAAACTTCAAAATGTTTACAAATGTTTGTAAACTTCAAACTGTTACAAGCCTGGGGTTATTGGGACAATGAAGGCAAAGGCAACCGTGAGCAACAGTGGCTGCAGCCCAGGAGTTCTGCCTGGTGATGATCAAATGGGAGAGTAGCTGGCACTGGTCAGTGACATGCAGCTAGTCAGCACAGCTCCCAGCACATGGCAGGCGCTATTAGCACAGAACTCAGCACATGGTAGGTATTATCAACTGACCAACATCAGGGTTTCCCAGCCTCTGGCCCTCAAGCAACTGCTTCAGTGGGTCCCCAGAAATGCAGGTCTCCTTCCAAAGAAGGAAGGCCATATAGGGATGAATCTCAGCAAAGGGAATAGGTCGTTGAGACACAGGACCCTCTGATGGAGGCAGCAACCTGGTACCAAGAAGTTAGGCAGATGAGAGTTGAGTTCCTACCTTCTAGCCTTCCTCATGCTTGCCCACTGTGCCATTTCCATCAAACACATACCCCTGAGACTCAGTTGCCCTGTGTGCTCCAGGTCCCTGCAACCCAGAACCTCTAAAACCCAAGGGATATGGTGTACCACCTCATTCTGAGCCAGTGTAGACCGCAATTAATTTCTTAATTGCTGATTTTCACAACCCAAACATGAATATAAAATACAGTTAGCTGGCAATACCAGCTTGAGGCAAGATGTTTCAAGCCTCCTTTTTGAATGTGGGGGGGTACCACTTTTAAGAGCTGTAATGTGAACAGGACTATGCCCAGAGCACCAAAGCAGGGTACTCATGGTCCAGACAGAACTGCCAGTCAGTTGAGGGGTTGGGCATGAAGCACAGGGGCAATGTTTTACTGGGGAGTCAACATCCAATATATATGGGGTGGTTTTTCTAATTGTCTTCCTTTACAGGCACATGAGGCTTCATATGCCACATGAGCCTTCACAAGTTGGTTCAGAGCCAATAGGATCCCATGCCTAGCAAGGCCCAGCATCCATCATTAGCTAAGCTTGGCCATCCAGGGGATGCAGGAAAAATGGTGTCAGCTTGCACCTGGCATGGCCTATAACAAAAGGATGGCTACTCTAGAGAAGAGTCTGTAAAGAGGACCTTTCTAGTACCACACTCTCGGGAGACCACAGGCCAGACAGCACCCACCTCAAGGCTGACCCCCAGGGCATGACCAGGAATCTTCTTTGAGGTCCCAAGCATAAATCAAGCCACTCCAGGGCATTGCCATTCCTACCAAAAAGGAACGATCCCCACCCAAGCTGGGTTGACAAATGGCAAGCAGATGAAGGGCCCTTCCTGCCTATGTGGCCAAGAGGGAGAGAATGAAAGGACAAGGCAGCAATTAGACAAAGCCATTCTGCTGTGGCGCTCCATTAGACCTCCATCCAGCACCCAATGAGAGTGACTGTGTGGGTTCCCCATATACATCTTTCACTTGTAACAGGTGCAGCCCCTGCAACCAGTCAAGGCCTTCATTCAGACCATCTAGAGAGGAAGCTGTGTTTCTTGAGTATTTGGGGGTTCCTAGAGCAACCAAGTATATTGATGTTTCTATAGTAAAGAAAACCACTACCCCTAAAACATTACAAGTAGCCTTATGCCAGCTCAGATCAAATTATATCACTAAACCACACAGAGAAACACAGTTGCAAACTTTCTAGAACTCAGGATCATGAATAAAGCATTATATAGAGCTGCGCTGTCTCCTTTTTCTGCCCCGTATAGATGCTGTTTGTTATTCCTGCTTCCCAGACAAAGAAACTGAGGCACAAGCATGAGGACCTAACCCCCACAGAGTCACTGGTATAGTCAAATAGAAAGTATAGCCAAGGGCGTTGACCAAAGTCCTGGGCCACAGATTGATGGCTTCCTAGGGAAAACTCCAGCCACGCATCAATGGAGGCAGGAGCCCAGGAGCAGATTCTCAGCGGTAGGTGAGACTCACCATCCTACCCTGCTGCCCAGGTAATTACCCCTACCTGACAGAGTCTATGCAAATCGTCTTACCTACAACAAGCATGCTAACCGCATCCCTACTCCAGAAACACAGGGAAATGCTGCTTTCTGGAGGATGCCGCTTCAGGCAGTACTTCCAGATGGGAGGACAGCGGCCTCACTTCTCCCAAAGGGTGCTGGCACCCGGTGACCCCTCAGGTGCATCCCCATCAGCACTTTTTTCCACTATCAGAAAAGATTCATGCACAGGCAAAATTGTGACACTATGTTATCAAATAATTACATGGCAGTTTCATGGCATTAAAAGACCCACCCTGCCCCCCCCATCAGTGAGGACCTCTGGTGTCTACTCTAATGGGGGTGGCTCTGGACTTAGAGCTTATTAAGGAAAACTCCAGCTGCCACTGGCTGGTCCTTACTCCCCTACAAGTAAACATTAAAGCAAGTGCTTTTCTTTAGTTAACCAAAAAGAAGAGAGCTTTGGACTGAGGGACACAGGCATGAATGGGTGTGCAAACATGGGCAGACACGAGCACACGTTACTCACTCTAGTTTACAGTCACATGAGTGTGTGCACTCTTCTCCCACTCCACCACACTCTCCTTTCCCAGGTGCCTGGAGAGCCCATTCTGGTCATTGTAATGAGGATTCTCAAAGTGCTCAGCAGATGCGTGCCCATGAGGAAGAAACGTCTAGTGTGAACTAGAGCTAGTGCAAAGGTAAAGCCAGCACAGAGGCAAGGCAGGCATGGAGAGACCCCAAGAAGGTCCCCTCAATCCCAGAATGCTCAAACTTTGCCAGGAGATTAGGGACACCAAAAGCAGGTAGGCCTTGTGCTGGGTTTTAATTTAGGGAAAAAAAATACAAAGGAGAAAATAATGAGGACCAACGTAAGAAAGCGCAGCTGGCATTTAAGAGACAGACGCTGTTCCAGAGAGCAGGGAGACGCAGATATGACGGGCCTTCAGCCAGCACCTAACGCACACAAGAGTCAGCACTCTGGGAAAGTAGACACAGTGACTGGCAGCTAATGTGTCCCTGAAACATCACCCACCTTACCAGGAAGGACAGCAAGGCTCTGAGAGGTGATGTCACTCGGCTAGTCTCAAAGCCAGTCAGTAGTGGAGTCTACTCTGGGGCCATGAGGAGGCAGGAGAGAGGCGTGCATAAGGCAAGATTTCAGGACTCACTGGGCAGTGAGCCTGGTAAAGAAGTGGGGTGAACAAAGCACAGAAGGAAAGCACCCTTCTGGAGTGCTCAGCAGCCTGTGACACCTCAAGCCCTTGAAGCAGACCACAGTGGGGGGAGACAGGCCTTTTGTACAGCTGCCATCATCACCTATGGCCAGCTGGTCTCAGAGAGACTCAGCCCTAGCTCTCCCATTCCCAACCTGACCTCTGATGGGAGAAAGTCTCTCACAGCAGACAGCCTGATAAGGCACTCTTGCCATCATCCAGACAGACAGTAGACAAGTGAAGAGCTCCTTGTGGCAGGGAGACACACACACAGCTGTGGCATATGTACATCCGCTGGGAGCAGAAGTTCCCAGTGCCGGAATTTCACAGGGTGAAAACAAAGTTAACACTTACAGCTGTGTGACCCTTGAGATAATACTTAACCTCTCTGAAACTCCATTTCCTCTGTTTGCTGTCTCATCCATTCAATCAAGAGACACAGAAGACTGCATATGCCAGATGCTGAGCAGGGAGAAAAAGGGTAGTCCTACACATCTTGTGGTCCAAAGCCCACCCTTGATCATGGCGACAGCTACATGCCCCACTTATGGTAACAGGAGCCCCAGGGAATTCAAGGAGCTCATCCACACCTAGAAAGCTTCCCGCTGGGGTGATGCCCAGCACCAGGGGCTGCTTGCTGCTCCACGCTCCTGTGGCACCATCAGCTGGGACTGGCGCATTTGAAACACAGGCTGCATGGGCTCCTCTACACTGCTGCTGCCCCGCCCCCTCCAGCTGCCTTTGCGCCTGCTGCCGGCGCTGCTCATTTCCAGGCAAATGTTCTAGTTAATTAAAACACACCCAAGTGCTCACACGCACATGAAGCCAAGCTACAAAATCTGCTCTAGCAAACAGCGGCTCCAGCATGGGATGGATGCAGGCCAGGGAGGTTTCCAAAGCTGATGTCATTTCCATCTAAACCGCTCTTACCACTCTGCCTACACGGACATACAGACAGACAGACAGACAGACAGACAGACAGACACACACACACACACACACTTACACCTGTATACACGTGCACTTCTGTATGTGTACCTGCAAGTCATGTGTATTGCACGTGTGCTCTGAACACACCCACATCCACACTGCCCATTCTCAGATATGCACACACACTGACACATACATGCTCTCTCCAGCTACTGTGACCCTCCAGCCTAGAGCACTCCAGCCCATGATTAGCAAACACAGACTAACTGCATAAGGGAATGAATAAACAAATGTGTCAATCAAAGCACTGAACAATAAATAGGAACAGCCCAGCTCTGGCCCACAAGTCCAACTTTGTGTCGTCACTGACTGAATTCCCCAAAGATCAGAAAGTACAAAGGGGTAGGACAACCTCCCTCCAGTCCACTCAGGAAGTTGCCATTCCCAGACCTTGCCAACCCAGAAATGGCGAGAGGATGTTGTGGTACCCAATCAGGAAATAGAGAGTGGAGCTGCTCCATGAGAGACCCCAATAGAACCTTGCTCCAAGTTGGAGGGGAAGAGCCTCTGGCAGCCCCCAGGTTTCCTCATTGTCTGAGATAGGTAGAACAAACACAGGCAGTCACAGGCAAGCCTGCCAGGAGCGCACACTCCGGCTGCATGGAGATGATACAAGGTGAGCCCCAAACAGTCCTTTTCTTCACAAAGTTAGATGGAGGCTCACACAGGACCATGGGTCATTTGGAGCCCCAGATAGGACACGATAAAGATCTCTGTTTAAAGACATGGGAACAGCTGTGCTGATGTCTCAAACTCGTCACATGGACAACTGACCTTCTCATTCATGCCCAGGGCTGCCAAAGCTCTGATGTGAGCAGAAGGCATGGAAAGGGTGGGTAGGGAAAGGCAGCTTGGAAGTCAGGAGCAGCCTCTCCCAAGGGGTGAGAACCAGCATCCCAGGCCTCGCCTGGGAGCCAGGTAGAGATACAGCTTGTCTCCCCCACTCCATCTGCTTGCTGAAAGTCTACACTAAACACATTCACCAGCAACTGTAAGAATTAAAGCAAAAATATTTAACTCTCGATTTATGGATTTTACTTTTTTTGGTTTTTTTTTTTATTTTACTTTTCAAGCATCTGTGAGTGTTAATATAGACATGCCAAGCTGCTTGGACCAGATCACCTTAACAAGAAATGCTCAGAGCCCTTCTAGATCCTCTGTGATCTGAGGCCTTGAGGGACCAGCAAGAAATAAGACAAAGCCCTTGCATTCAAGGAGTTGTGGTCCTTGAGGCAGGGACAGTAAGAAAACAGTGATCAGGTGAGATGCTAAGTAACTGGAAAAATTAAGTAGGGCAGGGTATTTACTGCCCATGTCCCTCCTCTGTGTTCACCTCCTCACCCCCATACCAACTGTCATCAAATATGCCCACCCTGCTGTCTCACTTTTGCTGGTTTACCCTGACCCAAGGCATCAAGAGTGGGTGGGTGGGTTGATTGGTAGGAGATTACATGGACACTGGGTATAAATTCAAAGGGGAAGAAAGTGGGAAGTGAAGGATGGTTCTGGCATCCTTTGTCCTGAGTCATGGTAGTGACAGCTCTAGCCTGGAAAAATCAAAATCTACTCAGCATGCAGACCCAGCCACTCCCAAGTGGAAGTGAAAAATAGAACAGGGGTTCCCACGTGGCAGCTGGCTTCCAGAACCTGGGCACTCTAGCTTTGGTCAGCTGGTTTGGACCGCGGTAACCAGCTACTACAGCAGTCCTCCGCACCCACTCCAGTCCAGACACGGCAACCAAGTCCAGATCATCTCAGTTTGCTGCTTTTTTAAATGCCCAAGGTTTTCCCACCTATCCAGAGATCAAATCCCCAACCCTCAAACCATCTTTCTTTTGGGTAACGTGCAACTTCAGTCTTGGAGGCAGATTGGACACGTTATCCTTATTTCTCTTTTCCATCTAGATTTCTCTGAGTGGTTGCTTTTCACCCAGGACAACCACCAAAAGCTCAGCTTTGCTATAATACCATCCAAAGGAAGGCGGCACAGTCGAATACTGAAATGGTGGACAATCTGAAAAAAGTAGTTCATAGCGCATTCAATACACAGTGTGCATGGGATGGGTTTTGTATTGCTGGGATTCCTGTGGCATTTTTATCACCCTACAGAGACTTTGAGAGTTAGCTTTGGTGCCCTGGAGTACCTTGACACACAGGTTGTTGCAACTAATCTCAACTATGCAGTGAAGAATGAATGAATGAATGAATGAATGAATGAATGAATGAATGAATGAATGAACGGCATTAAGAGGATCCAACACAAGTCACAAGAACCAGTACAAATGCAAATATCAGGACACTAAGGCCTGGCTCAAGAATGCCAGCCCAAAAGCCAGAGTCCACTGAATCTCAGTCTGTTCCCAGAAGCGGACAGGTCAGGAGCCATGAGCTAGATGTAAAAACCTCGCTCTTTTAGGAGCCGGAGACACAGCACATTGGTTACAAGCACACTAGCTGCTCGTCTAGAAGACCTGGTTCTGATTCCCAGCACCCACATGGGAGCCCACATCTGTCTCTAACTCTAATTCCAGGGGATCTGACACTCTTCTAGTCTCTGTGGGCAGCAGGTATGCCCATGGTGCACAGATGTGTACACAGACATACATGCCAACCAAACATGCATGCACAAGCTGGGTGGGCTACACACCATGGCACTGGAAGCACGCATAGCCTGAGATGATCTAGCAGGGTGAATGCTGAAAAGGGGGAGCTCACGAGACTAAGTCAGGATCACGTCACCCCAACATGTGGGCGGTAAGGCCACACACACAGCACACACATACAGACACATACCACACACACCACCCTGCCCCCTCAGCTCAGTCTGCCATAAAAGCAACCTGCAGGCCTGCTCAGCCTCACCCCAATGCCTGCCACCAAGTTCCTGGAGGTTGCTGGGACCATAATTTTCAAGGTTTGCATGTTAGGACTTTCAAATGCACTTCACACAGTCCTCCCTTCCCAACACCCCCCTCTGTCTCTGACTTCCCTCAGCCCCCCTCCGGTCCTTCCTGCTTCTTTCCCTCCCCGTGCCACCTGTCCACTCCTCACTCTACTCCCCTCAGGACCAGTTCCGGGACCAGTTCCGACATCCTAGGCCTGCTGGCTCCACCTCTGCTTCCTTCCCTACACACTCTGGGGTTCCCTCCTCCTCCTCCTCTCATGTTCCTAGCCCTGTGCTTTTCTTTTAACCTCCCTCACTTCACTCCCACAGCCTCCCCTCCGCCACTGAGGAAAACAGGCAGAATGAGTTCTCTGGTGGGTCCCACCCCACCTGCTCAGGAAAGGAGCTGAGCACAGAAGGCTGGCTGGGCGCAAGCCCTGGGGCTACTAGGCCCTCCCGGCCGCACTGGCAGACCAGGGTCTGGATGGAGGCCGAGGCCTGTGAATTCGTTTCACCTCCCTCAGCAGCAACTATCCTGCCTGGGGATCCCAGGAGGCACGTCGCATCTGGCCAGAACAGAACCTCCGACAGATGGGACTGAGCCCGGAGCTCAGCAGGAGGCCTGAGAGATGGAATGGAAGGCTGGAAGTGGGGTAGTGAGCTCATGGAGGGGGAAGGAGGAGGTCACAGGCTTGAATACAGTCCCTGACACTTCAGGCAAATTACCAAGCCCCAATGAGCCCTGGTTTCCTCATCTGTAAAACGGGAACGACAATCCAGGGCTGCCGTGATGAGGAAAGGGGGCGCTATCACAGGCACTCTACAAATGGTGGCTATTTTGCTGCCATACGATGATTATACCTGTGCTTGATGGTGACAGCTCGAAATAGATTTCTGGGGACCTCTCTACTGCCAGCAGTCTAGGGCCCCACTGGGCATGTGTGGAAAGCAAGGGGGCCTCAGGGACCAGGGAACACTTGGCAGCATCTCATCCCTGGCCACAGCCTTCAGGGCCTTGTGGAGAGGGACTGACCCTGGCACCGGTCTATGTCCTGAACAGCTGTAATCCAGTGAGCAAGTGGCAGAGGGTGCACAGTATCTGCCAGCAACTCCGTTTTCTCACCTTCCAACAAATTTCTACTTAGCTCTTCGTGTGTTGTGGGATGGAGCATTCAGTGGTGACCAAGGCTAAAGGAACCCTTCAAAGAGCTCACTACCTCACTAGAAGACAGTCACAACTGATTAAGAAACTACAGCTGAGGGCTGGAGAGATTGCTCAACAGTTAAGAGCACTGGGTGCAATTCCCAGCACCCACATGGCAGTTCATACCTGTAACTCCAGTTCCAGGGCATCAACACCCTCACACAGACATATATGCAGGCAAAACTCCAATGCACATAAAATAAACGTGGGGAAAAAAATAGGGGAAGAAAAAAAGGTGGGTGAGGGTGGTGCATGTCTTTAATACCAGCACCCAGGAGACAGAAGCAGGTAGATCTCTGTGAGTTCAAAGACAGCCAGGGCTACACAGAGAAACCTTGTCTTGGAGAGGGGGAGAGAAGGAAAGAAAGAACAAAACTACAGATGGTGTAAGAGCTACCAAGAATACTGAGTACTAAGCATTCCGACTCGGCATAGCATATACGCTGGTGTTTGTCACTGAGTGCCTGGCATTCCGACTCGGGATAGTGTATGGGCTGGTATTAAGCATAAGTAAATTTAATGAAAAGCATAGCCTTCTACTTAACAATAGAAGGCTTGCTTTCTTCTTTCTTTCCTTACAGAGTCTCACTATGTAACCTAGGCCTCCATGATATCCTGCCTTCATCTCTGGAGCGTTGTGATTATAGGTATGCACCAAACATGGGCTTTAAAACTATATTCTGCTTAGTACTGAGCATGCACACTTAGGTTTAATAAGTATGTTCCTATATACTGTGAGTAGATTCTTTGCTTTGTGTTCCAATTTTTGGAATGTCAGAACTGAATAAAGGGTCAATCCTCACATTTTTTAGACAAATAAACTGACTGATTCCCAGAAGATAATGAGCCAAGCTCACATGCAGCTACATAATGGGGTAGCCCATGTAAACCCAAATTCAGAGTATAGTGATAACAGTTCCCTATGTATATAAATGATAAACCATGGAAGAGGAGAGGCCTCTGGGATATTTCTGATGGGCTGGCCATGAAGCTGAGCACCTGGCAGTCTTCTCGGTTGGGGTCCTCACATGCTCGGGAAAGACAACTGACAACGGTGGTCCCAACCATGAGCTCACTGAGTCACGGCAGAGTACAGTGGAGGCTTCCTGTTATAATCCCAGAAACACACACGTGTGGACAAAGACCAAAAGGAAAAAAAATACCCAAGAATATAGCATGTTTAGATAATAAGAAATGATTTTCTCAAAATTCAACTAAGTGTGCTGCCTTTGATTCCTCTATTGAATTGTTGAGTTGTTGTATCAGAGATTTAAATTCTCCGGTTGTCCTAGGGAGAATTAAAGGGACCTTTACAAACTGCCATGAGGATACCAATATCTTGTGCTCAGCACAGAAGCTGGATGAGGAGAGAAGCAGTGGGTCAGGGGTCAAAAGAGCACAGGCTGCAGGCAGAAAATCACTTACATGTGGGTCCCATCTGCTCCCCTCAGCTCCCGACTATCCAGGATGAAAATGAGGACAGGGTTGCTGATTCCCAGAGAAGCCGGCTAGGTGAAGAAGGACCCATGTTATTAGGCTCCTGCCATGAGGGAGGAGATCCCTGGCCTGACTGCAATGGCCTGGTCCATCCGGGAGGCCCCAACTTTCCGGAGCCCCGACTCTCCTCTGAAGATCTCCCCTAACGGGAAGCACTTCAAGGCCCTTTGCCAGGCTGAGCAGCACCCGATTTCCACGGCATCCCAGCTGCAAGAGACTACTGCCAAAAGTGCTGGACCATAAATGAAGGGGTCCTGACAGGCCACGGGGTGAGGAGTGCAGAGGGCTGGGCGCCAGACTCTGTAGGCACCAGGTGCTGCACATGCCCAGCTCTGCATGCACCGGGCAAAGCAATTTGTGTGCAGTCAGGTAGGCGGGTGCAAATGTACCTCCCTGTCAGCCAGAAAGGCGGGGCTCAGGCACCATCAGTGTGGCCCAGCTTGACCAGCCAGGAGGACTGGCAGAGGAGCAAGAGAGCTGGACAGGACTTTCCATCCAAGGCCATAACTAACAGGCATAAACAGCCTGGTCAGGCACACAAGTTCAATGAACAGCAAGTTAAGCCTCTCTGAATAACATAGCAGATACCGAGTTCTGAATGTCTGAAGTGAGAGCAGCCCAGGGCAAAATCCCTATGGGTCAGGCTGTACCCCATCCTAACGTGTTTATCTGCCCTGTGGCCTCAGGAACAGGTTCCCTCAGCTGATACCACTATGGATTGGGCTAGAGTGGGTATAATCCACTAGGCTGGAGGCAGGGTGTAGAATGCCCCTACTCCCAGACAGCAATCTTCTAGGGGCTGAGAGGCAGCCAGGCTCTTGCTCCTTAGATCTACTACCCTCGCCTAGGTCCAGCACTGTCAGGAAGGGAAGAGTTTCCACCTTACAACCCATCCTCGTGTAAACCTCCCTGACTCCAGTAAAGACCCCTCTTCTCTTGGGTGTTCAGGCAAGAAACTCAGGGATTGTCCCAGTGCCCATAAACCCTTGCTTCCAGCATTTAACCCACACTCAGACCATATCCATATTAGCACCTACCACAACTCTGGAGTAAGCTCTCCCACCTCCAGCATCTACACTGACCAATAACAAAGCAGCTGCCCACTGGGCTGCCATCGGCTCAACAGCCACCACCAAGACCCCAGCTCTCCATTTCTTCACTCTACTCTTCTCCTCCGAGCATACTGGTTGCTTATCAGGCACCCAGTGTCACCAGAGATGGCCCCCCTCCCCAACAATCTTTTGCCTTGGGTCTCTGAGCTGCCACCTACTCTACTGTGCTATTAAACATAGCCCCCCATCTCCTTCTGAGACACGTTTGTTCTTCTGAGTCCTCACATTCTTCCTCAGCACACTCAACATGCCTGTAACATGATCAGAGAAAGTCCCAGAAGATGGGAAAGATTCTAAAAGCCATCTATTGTGAGAACCCACAAACTCTCATCAACATGGCTTCCTAAACAAGACCAACACAAAGACAACAGCAGTTGACATGCCAACATGGACAAGGGAAATCCTTCAGAGTTCTCCTTACTGAAAGGGGGATTCAGTCTGTTTCGGTGACAAGCTCCCACATAGGTTTTCTAATGTCCAGGGGTCAGTCCTGGACACAAATACACATGAGCTAAATGGATTCAGTAGATTACACATACATGTGTGCATGTGTGTATATACATACATGTAACAATAATAATCATGCATTTGAGAGGGGTCACAGGAAGAGTTGGAGAGGAGGAATGAAGGGGTGGAAGTGATATAGATACAGTATCCATCTATGAAGTTCTCAAAAGAAACTATTAAATTTAATAGGTATAATGGGACTGGAAATTTTCTAACAGACCACAGATCATCACTCGGGGGGTTAGTAGTATTGCTGATGCAAACAAGCTGTTGTATAGCAGTTTCCCCAGATATGACAACCTTCCACCTTGGAGGGAATGGTAGGAAGGAGAGGAGACAACAGGATGTTCTAAGAGGAAGTAAAACACTCCATCCTTCAGGGAAGCTTATTAAGTTGTTAAGTGCAACTCAAAGGCTTCAGGAAGTCCCTGAAACTGACTGCATTCACTAGACCCCCCCTCCAAGTTTATATAAGCAGTAAGGATTGTTGAGACACTCTTAGACAAGCTGAGCTGCCTTGGAAGAAGCAAAGATCAGCTGAGCTGACTGGAAAGGATGCTCTTCAACTTGTCAAAGCTCCTTGCAGGTTGTGAATTGTACTCCAGATCTCCAGTTTTCATGGGCTGTCACCCATGCTAGAGCAATGTAACTGTCTTTGATTGATTTCTCTTCCTGTAAGTAAGCCCTCACCCATATTCTTGTATGTAACCCCCCAAAAATTTATTGGTTCACCAAGTGGTATTTTGGCAGTATCCATACTTTGGTCTGTCTGTAGTTCCCTATCTGTGGTGAGCAAACATTTGTTCATGTCTTCCATGGGTAGTATCATACAACAAAAGCCCACACAGCTCACTGTCAATGTGTGAATATACAGAAAGTACACAGCACTCAATAATTACAATAAACAGCTACGCTGCTTACTGGCTTATATATTTACTAAAATACTGTTGCTCTGTGTGTGTGTGTGTCTGTCTGTGTGTGTGTGTACAGCTTTGTGGAGTTGGTTTCCTTCTACCTTTGTGTGGGTTTGAGGTTGAACTTGTCAGGTTTGTGTAACAAGCAAGCATCTTTATCCACGGAGCCATATTCAGTCTACTAGCTCATACATGTTTGCTTGTCTCTTCAGGACATGGTTTCTCTGTGTATCCCTGGCTTTTCTGGAACTTGCTATGTAGACTAGGCTGGCCTCTAACTCAGAAATCTGCCTGCCTCTGCCTCCCAAGTGCTGGCACTAAATGTGTGCATCACCACCACCGGGCACTTTTTACCATTATTATAGAATGTGTCCTTCACATAAATGCATGTGATGACAGAAAAATTTATATGATACTAGTCTTGTTCATCTCATGTCCATCCCCTGATTGCCTCAAAGGGCTACTGGGGTTCTGGCTTGGACCACAAAGGACCACAATGTTCACAAGACAATGAACTCACTTAACTTTGCAGTTCCGGGAATGTGTCTCCAGTATTTATATCATGAATTGATTATTATCGATCTCCTGTGTGCAATGGGATGGCGGCGGGGGGGGGGAAGTGTCTTACAGGGACCAGTCCAGGTTATCCCTGGTCACCATTAAATACCTAGTACTAAGCACAAAGCAGACATACAAGTGCTCAATAATGCCAAATGAAGAAGTCGATACCTGAAAGTCCTGGCACTTAAGCCTGGAGAAGGTGGACAGGAAGGTCCGTAAACTTGAGAACACCCTGCACTCCGCGTACAAGAACCCTTCACCACCAAATGCTGAACCACCTAACCCATGGAACTCACTGCCTGGAAGTGTCCCACAGCTGTTCTGAGGCAGCCATACCTGAGCCATAGCCTTCTGAGCATCCCGCACATGCAATGAATGCAGAGCACAGGTTCTCCAGCCTTCCTGCTGGCCCATCACACTGAAGCAGCTAATCCTGCCCACCACACCAAAACTTTCCTATCTCCCAGGCCTTCCACCATGGTCCCCTGACAGAAGGACATCTTTGGTCTCATTTCTCCAAGGAACTTCTAATGAAGACTCAAGTGTCCAGTTCCCTGTGGCAATCTGGGAGGGTGGGCTCTAGGCCCAGCCTCCTTCCAAGCAGCATTCAGGGGCAATAACTGACCTGGGTTCATCAAAGTCCCAGAAGCACCCATTTCCTAGCATCATCTGCTCAATCTCTGGTGCCATCTGAATTTGTGGTCCAGGTCCTACACAAATAACTCTGACCTGGGCCCGTCTACTTCTAGAGGGAGATGAGGTACCAGAAGATATGGGGATGTACCTCCCAAACAACAGAGCCACCTATGCCCCACACCCCCTGATGCAGCCCAGCATGTCATATTGCTGAGCTCTCAGTTCATGTATGACTTCTGTGGCTCATCATGTAGTGTTTATTAACATTCACTAATAACGAGTGTACATGCCTCCTACAAGTGCCAAGAAAAACCCAGCTAAGTGGGCGTGTCCTCTGGTCCTGTGCGCGCGCGCTCTCTCCTCTCTCTCTCTCTCTCTCTCTCTCTCTCTCTCTCTCTCTCTCTCTCTCTCTCACAGCCTATTTCTCCATCAGGGAACAATTAGGAAAAACTCTCCCCAGGTTATATTTAGAAAGGGGTGGAGGGGGAAGCTTCCTCTAGTAATTTTCATTCAGTGGCACAGGACTGCCTGGCCCCACCAGCCCCAGGCCATCGCTGCAGGACAGGCAACCTCCTCTCCCCCACACACATTGGTGGAAATGAAGCCAGCCTTTGCCTGGCCCTGATTATGCCTGCGTTTAAAAATAAGATGTGAAAGATGCATTATGTAAGACCTATACCACTCTCCTGGCCACCTCCGACTCGGGAATCAAAGATCATCATTTCTACCATCAAAAAAGAATGAAAGAAAGACAGGAACAATGAAAATAGCCGCCCGACATGAGCCAGATCAAAGGTGTGGACACAGAAAACGAAGAGCCGGGGGGCCTTTAATTACTGCCTGCATCCTCCGAGTCATGTAGCGAGAGGGGAGAAGAAAAGTTTTGAAGGCCACCAGGCCTTGTCCTGCTGCGGCTCCTGTTTCCACCGCCAGCACCAGTTCCCGACAAACTCTCGCCTTTCATTTCCCTCCCTTTTTTCCCTCCTTTCTCTCTGCCCCCCACATGTCAGACAGCACTCCCCGACTCCCTAGTGCTAGCTGTCCACCAGCAGAGAGCACTCTGAAGGGCTCCTCAGAGACCTCAAGCAAGGGACTGTCCCCAGAAGGTCTGCAGCCTGGGTGGGCCCCTGTCAGCCTCTCTCCCCAAAACAGAGGGCACTGGGAGGGACCCACCATGGGTGCCTACGCTGCTGTACCAAAGTGGTTACCCCCCACCTTTTTTTTTGCAAGTCTCTCTGGTGAGTTGTGGGGGGGGTACTCTTCAAATTCACATTGGGCAGGGCTCCGTGGGGCAGCAGATCAAACCTGAGAACCGGCTGTTTGAGCTCAGCGGCAGAAAAAAGGATTGCCCAGGGACTGCGCTTAAGTAGAGGCTGGATTAAACTTCAAACACAAACTCCTCCTTTTTCTACACAGCAGACAGTCATGGCTAATATCGCAATGTGGACTTTAAAAACGAATTACAAATAACTTACTCTGGGACTTGGGTCTTTTGTATTAAGAGGAGGGGCCAAAGAGATCATTGCAGCAGAAAGACAAACGGAGGGCCTGCCCTCTTGCTCTGCACAGGGAAGACCAAGAAAGCTAGGGGCAGAGAGGCCCCAAGTGAGATCCCATTGAGAAGGGGCCTTGCTGGCCACCAGGGGCTTCCTCATAGTAAGACCCTTAATAGAAAGACCCCAGGTATATAAAGAAACGCCAGGCTAAGGGGACCACAGTGTCGCACATTTTAAATGTCTAGAGATTTAAAGTACTCTGGTAAAACATAATGTAGTATATAAATGTACTGTCCCCATGATCAGTGAGTCAATGAGCTTTTCACAAAGAAAAACTCAGACAAGGAAGAGGCTTGGTGTGTAAAGGCATCTGCTACCAAGCCTGATGACCTGAGCTGGATCCGCAGAACCCATGTGCTGAAAGGAAAGAAACATGTTGTGGCATGTACACACACACACAAATACACATGCAAACACATAAATAAAGAAAGAAATGTGAAGCATACTTTTAAAATAAGAAAGAAAAACGAACGCACTCACCGCAGCAGTAGGGGTGGTGGCGGGGAGAAGAGCATGTGAAATTATGGGAGTCTCTCCTTCCTACCTCTCTGGGCAGCCTGGAGCTTGAGCGGTCCAGTCACTTGGGAAGCATCCCCTATGCGTCACCTCACGGTGACCAGGATGAGTCTAGAGTGAGCTGGAATCACTTCTGCATGCTCTGTGCTAGATACCAGGCGCCTCAAGGGCTTTGAAAACAATGGCACAAAGGTGGGGATTTGGGGAGGCTGGAGAGAAGAGAGGGCTTGTGGGAGCAAGTGCTGCTCTTGCAGAGGATTGGGGTGTTCCCAGCATCCACACCAGGTGTTTCACATCCTGTGACTCCAGTTCCAGAGGATCCCACTACTCTGGTCTTTGTGGGTACCCACAGTCATATACTGATGTGTCACACACACACATACATGCACATGGAGGCACAAACATATCATTGAAAATAATAATAATAAAAAAAGCTAGGTGTGGTGGCATATGGCTTTGATCATTGGGAGGTAGGCAGATCTCTGGGAGTTGAAGGCAAACTTAGTCTACGTAATGGGTTCCAGGACAGCCATAGAGAGACCCTGCCTCAAAATAAGTAAATAAATAAATTAATTAATGAAAATAAAAACAAACAAACTTTAAATCCTAGGTTTGGATGCAAGGGGGAGGTGACAGCCTGACCTGTGCATCTCCTGAGTGCACAAGCTGGAATGTTTATCTCCAGTGCAACTGCCGCTGGGAACGGACTGGGTCGCTCGGAGGTCGCTCGGCTGCCCCAGGAGAAGGCTCCTGATGTGGGTACATCTGGTTTCTTTCCCTTCTCTCTCACTCAGCCACACTCAGGCCTAGGTGATGCCTTCCTCCATGTTACAGCAGAGCAGGGAGGTTCTGCAGATGTGACCCCCCCCCGCCCCATCATCGTGGCCTTCCCAACCACCATGCTGTAAGCCAGGTAAACGCCCAGTGTTCAGACCCAGCCTCAGGTCTCTATCACAGCAGCAGACACAGACTAGGACAGGGAGCCGTTCTTGTTTACTCACTTAGGAGGTGGCCTGAGACACCAGAGTGTAATCAAGACCCAGAAAAACATGCAGGCTTCTTGGGGGAGTCTCAGAACGGCCGGAAGCCCACCCCTCCATCCTTTAGAGGCACCTTCCCGTACACGCAGACTTCCCTCCACTCAGGGTTCCCAGGAAAGGCAAAGTCCCGCAGCATGGCTGCGAGTGGCCTCCAGAAGGCACACATAGGGACCTTTGAGGCACATGGCGTTATCACTGCTAACTCCACAAAGCTGTACCATCAGAGTCACATCAATAGCCCAGGATCCTGTGTCTGTCCTGAGTCCCACTACGCAGCACTATGGCCCAGCCTGCCTCACCCTATCCTATCTTTATCCACCTCCATGCCATTTAGGTACTCTGGGTCTCTACTCCAGGGTAAGTGGAAAGCACTCCAAGTTTAGTGACTGCAGCCCCAGACTGCAGCTGATCCCAACTTTTTACATTCTGTAGTCTCTCTCTCTCTCTCTCTCTCTCTCTCTCTCTCTCTCTCTCTCTCTCTCTCTCTCTCTCTCACACACACACACACACACACACACACACACACACACACACACACAAACTGCAAGGGAGGGTTTCCAGCCACAGTTCACAGAAAGGTAAACTGAGGCTTGGAAAAAGGTAAATTGTTGGCCAGAGACTTTGAACAGAGAAAGCATTTGAGCCTAGGACTATCAGAATGTAATCACTTGCTTTTCTTTCATTGGACTAATGTCATCTTCAAATTAACCATGATGCTGCTGCTGATAATGATGATGATAACAATGATGATTCTTAGCATCAACCATGCCAGCAAGGGCAGAGGTGGAAGTGGTGGTGGTGGCGGTGGCGGAGTGGTAGAGAAGGAAGAAGAGAAGGAGGAGGAGGGAAGGTGAGATCAGAGAGCTTATGGGACAGGCAACAATGCAGTTCATAAAATGACTTATCCACACACAGCAGACAGTGCATGCGAAAAGCCTGATATCCTAACACAGTATAACAAGGCAATCGCAGCTAGCATGGGGACAGGAAGTAGACAGAAACTTCAAAACAAAGGCACAGGCCCTGGTAGAGCACCGCAGGCAGAAGAAGAGGTGGCAAACCAGACTAGGTCCTGGAGAATGCAAAGAAGCAGGAGAACCACCTCCTCAGCAGTCAGCGCCAGTCCGAGCGTAGACATGAACCATTGATCACTTTCTTCTGGGGACCAGGGCCATGGCCATTTCCTCCAGGTTTCTAGTCACCAGAGGAGAGCTGTTCTCTAGCTGGGAAGATTTGGCTAGGCCTGTGGCCGAGGATCCAACAGAACTGAGTCAGCACAGCCCACAAAGACAGACTAGGAAAGGAAGATGAGACACAAAGTCCATGTCTGTAGATCCTCCTCAGTCTCTTAGGCCCCAGTCTTCCTGATAATCTGGTCCGTGGCATTTCTGGCTGTCTACGGAAAAGCTGTTCCCTTTGGGAGGCCATTTGAGTCTGTGTTGACACTCATTCTCATACCACAGAACAAACTATGACTTAGGCTGTGTGGTCAAACTTACCTAAGCTTCCCTATGGGCCCTAACATATCCCTGGGTGACCTTGAATACACCTGGGCCTCAGTTTCTCTGTAGGAGAAAGCAAAGGACTCCCCCATCTGTAGTATACAAAATTATTACAAATGCTTAATTCTCTACACAGTCCCCTATACCCCCAAATCACTGGAAGATGCAGTGTGAGTGGGGATGGGATCACCTGCCTCAGCGTTCACAAATGAAGGCTGCAAAGCTGGGGAGATAGCTCAGCGGGTAAAAGCTTGCCTCACAATTCTGAAGACCTGAGTTTGCTCTCTAGAGCCCACACAACAGGCCAGAAGTGGTAATGTATGTTTGTAATCCCAGCACTCCTACGATGAGATGAGAGGCAAGGATGGGAGAATAGGCCCCAAATTCACAGGCCAGCTAGCCTAGACTACACAGCAAAGCAGCAGAAACCAGAGAGCCCCTGTCTCTCCAAAGAGGAAGGCCAAGAACCGACTCCTGGAGAGCTATCGTCTCTCTACATCATCACGGAGTGCACTGGCCTGTACTCATATACATGCACACATATGCAAAAATAAACCAGAAAGAATCTTAAACCAGGGATGTTAGCAGCTGGGCATGGTGGCACACACATTTAACCCCGGCACTCAGGAGGTAGAGGGAGGCAGCTCTGAGTTCAAAGCCATCCTGGTCTACACAGCGCGTTTCAGGACAGTCAGTGCTACACAGAGAAACCCTGAACCCCCTCGAAAGAAAGAAAGAAAGAAAGAAAGAAAGAAAGAAAGAAAGAAAGAAAGAAAGAAAGAAAGAAAGAAAGAAAGAAAGAAAGAAAGAATCGGGGATGCTGATAAAGTAAAAGCATTGAAGGCCCATGTCCCACACTTGCTTTAGCTCCTTACTAAGCAGCTCTTCTTAGAAAGTATGGGAGAGAAGACTAAGCATGCTGTACACTCAAGCAAGCTGCTCTAGCCGGAAACAGGGACCGTCCATGAACAACTGCCTAAGGACCCCTTACCTAGGAGCATAAATACATGTATCTGAGATTAAAAGAAAGATGGCTTAGCAGGTAAAGGTGTTTGCTGGTCGACTCTGGCAGTCTGTGTTAGATCCCAGGAGTCACGTGGTGGAAGGAGAGTCCTCTGACCTCCACATGGGTGCTGTGGCATGTATGCATGCACACGCAAGCACATCATACACACACGTAAGAAGAATTAATAAAACTGTCTTTGAAGAAAGAAAAAGGGTGACGGATATGAAGAACCCGGGTGGAGGGAGGGATGTAACGGCAGTGACTACCGTGCTACTGGTGCTGAGGCCTTGTTTCCTATGACGGACATCACAAGTATGCACTCCGTCCTCTAGGCTAGGGGGAGAAGGACCAAGGCTTTCCCATTCCACATTTGACAGGATTCCAGTTTGTGTTCTGGTACATGGAGCTGAGGGACCACATAGAAAAATGACCTAGAGACCTAAAGTGGTAAACTTGAGAATCCCAAAGGGCCCACACAAAGGCTTGACAACGGGTTGCCATGAGATGGAATGAGATCCCAATCACCAGATGTTGTGTCCCTCACCAAAGACCAACACCTGAATCCAAGCATGACTCCCACCTCCAACAGATGCCAGAGAGGCGCTATTGCCACCTCAACCATCTAGCAGGTTGCATAAAAGCCAAGGAGAAGAGCCACAGCGGAGGGCTCTGGACACGGCTGGGGAAAGCCAAGCTCCCTTAGGCCAGCCACTGTACAGGCTGTGGCAACACTTTCCCACCTCTTCTCTTTAGCCAGGCTCTTTGCAAAAGAGCAGTGGTGGCTCATGCCTTTAACCTAGCACTCACGAGGCAGAGGCAGGCTGGTCTACAGATCCAATTCCAGACCAGCCAGAGCTACATACAGAGAAATACCGTCTCAAAAAACCAAAAAAGAGAGAAGAATGTCCCTACTTCTCAGACAGGAGCCAGAGAGATGCCTGTCTGCCTCCATGGAAGACATGATGCTCCCTTACCTGTGTCCCCAGCTCACCCTAGGCCTGTACTGGGTACAGAAGGTGATTAAATAAGTGAGTGAGAAATAATCATACAGCCCCTCTGCGAGTCCCACAAAGGCAGAGGCTGACTCATTATTTACTTGCTCCACTGAGTGCTTAAGAGGTCATGAATAAATAAATGAAAGAAAAACAAATAGTTAATATTTATTTAGGTGCTTATCGTGTGCCAAGCATTGCCCTCAGCACTTTACATGGATTAATGTGTTTCATTTCCATAACAAACCTGATGAGGTAGTGACAATTATTAGTTTTGTTTTACAGGCGAGGAAACTGAGGCCTGCAAAGCAAGGTAACTTCCCCAGTACCACACAGTAAGAGGAGGTGTGATTGGGACTGAAACCCAGATGATCCCAACCTGTCTCAATGAGAAAGGATTGAGGAAGGTTGAAGGGGTAGGAAGGGGTCGTTCTTGTTGGCGGATTCAAATATCTATCCCTGCATACTTAGAAGAAACCTTCCTCCCTGTGTGGTCAGGGACCACAGGCCTAACCAGACAGCACCACACCATGCAGCCATAGTAATGGATGGGAAGACACGGGACCAGTTGGAGCCAGTAGGAGGGAATCTTGAGACTTCATTATACTGCAGGAAAGAGAGGCTCAGTCTGAGTGAAGAGGCTGTGAGCTGCACCTTCTGTGGGTAACGGGGCTAACTTGCCCTCTTCAGAGAAACCTGGCAAAGAATGACATCAATGAAGGAGAAAAGCGAGAGATGACGATGAGAGGTGAAGCCGTAAGGATGCTCCAGGGTCTGTCTGAGCGGCCTCTCTGAGCCTCACAACGACAGCTGCCACACTGTGCCTGTTCAATGTCCTCACCTTGTGAGGGCTCAGAACAGGCCAGTGACCGAGTCAAGTGCAAACAATACAAAGTCAAATCTGTAAGATTCCTCCCTGGTCATCATTCAGAAAGCTGTTCCCATTCTCTGCTCATTTTTAGCAAGGATACTCATAGATTAATAATGACAAGGAGGAAGGGAGGGAGGGAGGAAGGGAGGGAGGGAGGGAAGGTCGAAGGCTATGCTGATGGTAACACCAAGCCTGGCATGTAGAACCAACCCGCAACCGTATGCGTGGAAGAACGAAAGAACAAAATAAAGGGAGCTGCAGTTAATTCTGCCACAGACTACAGAGGTCCCACTAGATCCCTGAGGGATTCAGAAAGTCCCTAACTCCAACATGGGGTGGGGGGGTTCAGCCACAAAGTGAAATCATCCACCAATCATTGCTCTGCAAGCAGGGGCTGGAACCTGCGCTGGCCAGTGCCACCCTGTGGGACTTTCCCTACACTGCAGTCCTCCTGATACCTAAGGAACCAGAGCTCCCTGCAGCCTACTGTCCTATCACATCTGGGCGCAGGCGAGGAGACCTGCCCTCTCCCACCGAGGAAACACTGGGTGCTCTGTGGTCACAGTTGACACCTCATGGCCACAATGAAAAATATAGGGGACCCAGCAGTCAAATTTCTGTGACTCCTCACAGTTTGGGAACAGGACTGGGAGGGCTCTGGGAAATACTAGCAAAGAAACATATCTTGGCAATGAAGTATGAAGAGCGAGGAGACCCAACCCAGTGAAGAAAAGAGATGGTGGCCCCAGAAGCATTCTCAGGCTCCCGCGCCCACATCCTGCTCAGACTGGGCCTCTATTAGTGTTCACAGCTCAAACAGATCCTTTATCAAGCCACCAGGGGTGGGGGTGGGGGTGTGGCCAGGACAACCTCAGCAGTGGCTACTGGTTTTTGAGTGCTTAGGGTGCTAGACACACTCCAAGCCCTTTCCACACACGGTCTTTGCACGGTTACAAGAGCCCTGCCATAGGAAGCCTTAGCCCATCTAACAGAAGCAGACTGGAAGTGCAGAGAGCTCCACTAATTAACAAGGGTCAACATTTTACGTGCGCTGGAGCTAGTATGGGGTACCACGTGGCTTGTTCATCTTCTCTGAGCCCTGGTAGCTTCATCTGTAAAAATTAGAATTAAATGCCCAACTCTCGGTGTTACAGTGAGAGTTCTAGGAAGTGACGAGGAGAAAAGAACAGAGCATGTGACCGGAAACTGCTCTTTCCCACCTTCCTGTCCCATGAGAGACACACATCCTCCCAGCTGCTCCCTAGCCTCACCGAGCAGGCAGATGCCATTAAGATTCCTGCGGAACACACTGAGTTCAGCGGCATGCCTCCTTACACGTGGGGTACTGTTACTGTACATTTGAAAGGCCGAAGGCTCTGCTTTAATGCTTAGCTCAAGGTCCAAACTAAGAGTGCATCAGCCAGAGAAAGACCCCAGCCCATGACTCCCTGTGGAGCCAAATTCCACAACCCAGGCTCCCTGCTCACTCTCAAGGGTGTGGAGGTGGGGGGTGAAGGGGGACCTGACACACATGGACTCCGGAGAGAGAGGCCCAGCCACCAGGCCTGGCTGGCCTCTCCCCTTGCCCCTTTGAAGTTCCCAGCATGGGGTGGGCTGGAAGGAAACCCTGGGCCACAGAGGCTGACTGGGGCCTCACCTACCCCCCTACCCTGCCGCCTCCCCCCTCATTGTGCAGTCCGGCTAGGCTTTTGTTGCCAGAGCCCTGGCAGGGGACAACCAGGGACCTGGCCTCATTATGTGCCTGACCTCAGGCACACCTCCCCCACCCAGGGCCTGGGCCTCCCGGAGGCCTCCTCCATGGGACAAAGCACCAGCCCCCAAAACAGCTGGAGGCCTGCACAGCTCTTTGGGGGTGGGGGGAGTTGAGGGGCCTAGAGGCTGCTCGGCTGGCTTTGATGACTGGGTGGGGGGGGGGCACTCCTTTGGAGACAAAGCTCAGGGGAAGCTACTGAGGACTGGTGCCGAGATATAGTC
Source organism: Ondatra zibethicus (assembly GCA_004026605.1). Classification (NCBI taxonomy): domain Eukaryota; kingdom Metazoa; phylum Chordata; class Mammalia; order Rodentia; family Cricetidae; genus Ondatra; species Ondatra zibethicus. Next base: position 77,354 of record PVIU01002065.1, on the reverse strand, counting down.
TTGGGGCAGGAAGCTGACCTCACTTCTCCCTGACCTTCTAGAATTCCCCACACCAGTGGGTCACCAAGGGCGTACGAAATAGATGTATTGTCAGAATAAACCAATAAACCTCTCAGTCTGAGCCTCTGCGTACAGAACTAATGTCACTTAACCCAGAGATGACTTAGGAGTAAGGTAGGTCCAAGAAAGAGAGGATGCCAGAGGAAGGGCGGGATCACCGTCTGATAAGACTCCTTCTTCCTAGGATCCAAGTGCCAGTCAAGAAGACCTAGAGCACCAGGTAGAATCATCTAGAAGGCTGTACCCAACTGCTTCCTTCATAAAATTTCCAGTTACTTGGGGGTCTGCCCTTTGTATGCCCGACTGGCACACAGGTTTACTGTGTACCAATTTTAATATCAAAAGACTCTAGGGAAATGTTTTGGAGTGTTTTATTTGCTTAAGATCCTGGAGCTGACACAGGGGCTCCCTTGAGCACAATGGGACTCACTCGGGAAACAGCAAGGGAGGGCCAAACATGGAGTGTGCGTGTGCGCGCACGCGCGTATGTGCGTGTGTGCGCGCGCCAGAGTTGCGTTGGTCACGCGTGTTTTGAAGCAGGTGTGTCCCAGCATGTGCATGTTGTCGGTGACACAACAAAAGGCCGCCTGAAAGCCTCACCTATGGAGCAGACGGGCAGCCTGAGCCTGCAGAGAGGAAACAGCCCGGTTAGTCCATTGTAGAGAAGGGATGCCTTTTAAGGGACAAAAGGTGGAGGGGACAGAGCCACACACCGGAAAGGCAGGCACATCTGTATCTGCTATCCACCGGTCACATCATCCCATTGTGCTGCCTCTCCTGCAGCATCATTTGCAGGGAACACACGCATGTGTGTGCGGACACAGGAGCGGTTCCAGGCTTGGCCTGACTCTGCATTGTCCTGCTCAGCCAGGAGACTCAGAGCAGCGCTCTTACAAAGACATCGATTTTCCTCCTTCCCTTCCAGAGCGAGATCAGATGAGCTCCCGGAGTGACACATCCTTAACTTTTCAGTGGGGGTTTCTTGTTTGTTTGTATCCTGGTTTTTTGTTTGTTTGTTTTGGTTTTTTTTTTTTTGGTTTTTTTTTTAAGACTAGGTCTCTAATTGCATCTTTTTTTTTTTTTTTGGCCACATGCATCTCCCTGGCTCTGGCCCCCCAAAACAAGGAGGGCATGCACTGGTTATCTGTGCTTGCAGACTGCTCACCGGGCATCCCGGGCTCAAAGAATGCCAGGGGGTTAGAAATTGGAGGGGGGGTGGAATTAATTGCCAAGAAAACACAAGGCTGTGCTGTGACTCTGATTCCATCAATTACCATTATCTCTCTGTGCAGGTCTGCCAACCATCCCCCAGATTCGGCCCTGCTTAACTTTCTTTGCCAGTTGTGATACCCCGTCAGATGCCTGGCGCTGCCAGGCTACCCGCATGGGCTCCTTCTGGGCTCTTATCAGCCTCCCCCAGTCGGCCTGGTCGGCACAGCTGTTCCAGGCCCCCAGCCCCTCACTTTATCTGCTTGCACAGACCTCGGCCTGGCAAGCAATGGGCCCAGTGCCTGCTCCACATTCCCCAGGAAGCCCTCTGGGAACACAGCCTCCCTGCTCCCAAGCCCTGGGAGAGTTCATTACCAACCCGGGTCCCCCAGCTCAGCAGCCTAGGTGCAGACCGCATCGCCCAGCCTGGCCGCCAGAGCCGCCTGAATCATTAAAACTCCAACCTTCTGAAGGGAAGAAAGAACAAAACCACAAATTTAGATTAATAAAGCATTTGTTGATTCTACAGCAATTTAGCAGGCCCCTAAGAAACCCACCAGAGACCCACGGAGCTCCAGTAATTTTCTGTTATATTATCTTTCTTGTAAAATACTTCCCCAGACAGAGTCCCCAAAGGGGCTCAAATATCACTGTGACTAACCAAAATCAATGTGCACTCACCTATTGACATTTTTACATAGTTTTTGGATTTAGTATCCAGCCGAAAACACAATCAACTCCTCTGCCAAGGAGCAGACAGGCACTTACCTAGCCAGCTATTAGTGTTACAAAGGAAAAAATGCTGGCACCCAGGGGAGCCGGGCAAGGCGCACTGACGTCAGGGGGTAATTGGGTGTCTGAGAGAAATTGCCAGCGGCTGGCCGGCTCCCCTGGGGGCTGCACAAAGCTGAGCTGTAACTCTAATAAAGGAAAGGAAATTCTAGAAAAGGGGGCCTTGCTACAAAGGAGCCCAGGCAGATGCCAAAAATAGCCCTTTGGAAATAAATAAATAAATGAATGAATGAATGAATGAATGAATGAATAAATAAATAAAAAAGTGGCCAAAACATATAGATCTAAAACATAAAATAAATTACTCCTCTGAGGAGGCGCTCTGGCCTCCCCTCTCTGGACATCTGTGCAGGGCTGGAGGGCTCTGCTCTGGGTCCCTTCTCTGGAAGCACAGAGAGTCACGCAGGAAGAGGTTTGCCATCTTCTTTGGCACACAAGGGGGCTTTTGGAAAAATCTAAGTTTGTAACCCCCTCTTTCCCAAAGGTAATACTTTCTTCTTCTTCTTCTTAAGGCTAAGGAGAGAAATAATTCCTATTGTTTGGTTTCTTTATTATTTTTATGTTTTAGTATGTGGGGAGGAGAGCTCAAAATGCCATCACTATAATAAAAATGTCAGAGTTTCCAGTTACATGGTTCTGGCCTCCTTTGAAAAAAGTCTATGTGTATGTATGGACAATGGGCCACGTTTTCTTCCTGACAGCTTGCCAACGACTGACTCAAGGTCAGAGGCTGTGGCAGAATCTTGACGGGTCCTGACATTTCCCCCAAAGACAGCCAACAGTCTCCAAGAGGAAGGAGAGCAGGAAACAGCATCTGGAAGGCCCCAGGCTGGGTACTGACCTCCATGGGCCATCATAGAACCCAGAGATGCTCTGAGGCCCCCACAGGCTTCTAGGAAATTCAGACCTTCTTGGCTAGAAGGAAAAGAGTGGCTTTGGGGAAGGGGGAAAGAGGGGAGGCAAAAATGAGAGTCCCAGGGTCAATTTCAAGTCTGTTGCTCTGCAAGAAAAAGGAAAAATAGGATAAGTTAAAAAAAAAAAAGGACACAAACATGCCCCCCCCCACGAAAAGAAAAAAGCCAAATGCACTGAATGCCACTTAGAAATCAGTCTGAACGAATGTCTTTAGCTAAACTTGCCAAATCATCATCTCAGGATGCTGGCCCCTGGTCTTCAGGTCCCACTGAGGCTCCTGGGGCTTGCGGAAGGCAAAAGGCCCCCTGAAGGCTGCTGAGAGCCCAAGCCTCGCTCCTGTGATCTGACCAGCCAAGAGCCCCAAAAGCTTTCTGGCTGTAGGTGAGGGGCGATCCCTCTCAGGGCAGAGCCTCCAACGCTGGCACGAAGGAAGAAAATCCAGCTGGGAAAAAAGATAGAGAAGCCTGTAGTGCAGACCCAGGGGAGGTAGGCAAAGCTTTGGAACGCCGCAGCCAGCGCCCTGGCGCCAAATCACAAACCTTGAATCAATGATGCAATTGCTTAATTAATCAGCCTGCTCGGGTGGGTGCAGAGGGTCTCTGTGAGTGTCTGACCCAACCAGCTCCTGATGGGCAAGCCCCCCTCCTCAGGGCCCCTCTGCAGGGCCCTCGGGACCACAGATGGTTGAACACCGTCTGGGAGTCTCACTGAGGGGAGAAAATGTGAGTTCCCGAGTCCCCTGTGTGATCCAGTCACTCTGGCAGAAAGGAGGAAAGAGGAGGGAGGAGGAGGGAAGAGGAGGGAGAAGGAGAGAGGAGGGAGGAGGGTCTTATCAGCAACTTAGGATTTCTTGGCCTTGGCAGCTGCAAGTCAGTTCTCTCAATGTTATTTTCTTGTCCCAGTCAATGAGACTGTAAAAGAAACACAGAGCACAAGACCTCTTTTCAGCAAGCCAGTGAGTGCCAGACTTAGACAGGCAGAGGCCATTTAAATTAACCTTGAGCCTTAATGTGTTTAAAGGCTAGCAACTTTTAAACAACAGCACCGAAGGTGAGCGTGCAGCTGGCTGAGGCTGGGGCGGGGTAGGAAATGTGCAAAATTGGAATATGTATCTATGGGAGTGCACACGCATGTTGGGCGGGAGGTATTCCTTTTGTCGCTTCCAGACTTCAATAGCAAAACTAAAGGAGTTGGCAACCTTGGTGTCTCCTGTTCTGCTGGTCAACAGGCACAGGGTTTGAAAGCAGTCCTCACATGCGATTGGACCATCTCCGAGGTTGATTTCCTCATCTTTAATGTGCAGAGGGGAAGGAAAGGGAGGCGAGGAGAGGGAAGCAATATCTCAGAGCGACCCCAAACGGTTAATGATAATGAGCTGGAGCGCGCCAGGAGTTTAGCGGTACTAAGGAAGAGGGGAGACCCAGAGAGGGGCCTGGCCAGAGGTGTTTCAATTACCAAAATGAAAAATCATTTCTTTTTAAACAATATCCCTCAACACTGGGTGTTTAAGAGAGTATACTCTGGCCCCTAAAATATCAAAGTGAGATTTAAAAATAGAAAAGTCATTTCCCCCTTCCCCGTTGCAGATTTTGCTGCAGCGTTCTAGAAGGCAGATTAAATGAAGGAAGCTCAAACACACTCAATTTTGTCCTTTAGCAAATTCTTCTCTTTCACTCTTGCATGAAGAAAAAAAATCTCCCCACAGAGTTTTTCTCTTCTTCCTGGTGTGGATCTGGGCCCCTGCAGTGCCCTGTGTAATTTCTAGTTCCTCAGAATTCAGGTATTAATAAAGACCCCATGGGGACTTCCAACAATATAACCCTACATTTTGAGGCATTATGAAAGGAAACCCCCAGGGGTCTGTGGCTCAAATTTCTGAAATGTAGGCATTGTAAAAGGCACCCCAGGGGATGCCCGCAATAGAAATCTGCTGAATTCAAAGCATTTTGGAAGTCCTGGTGGGAGTCATTACTCCCACTGGAAGCTTTTTACAAAACATGTGTTGCTGACATGTTGACAGATTGCTCAGTGAAGTGTTTAGGTGCATGCACAAGGCGGGCCTTTGGAGACGCTCGGCGCTGCCAGCGAGTCTCCCAACGCTGGAACCGGTACCATCCATATTTCATAATGGGGGAGGCCGCTGCAGCCAGGGACTGGAGACGTGTTCTCCACACCAGCAGCCAGCCTCGCACCCCTCTGCTGAGGAGCACTTTAAGTGGGCTGGCCCAGTCCTCGCCTTTGGAAGCTGGTCTGTGCTGCACAGCTGTGACGGCCCTTGTATCCCTGCCAAGGGCTCTACTGAAGGAATCTTGAAGCGACCTCACTGATCACTGCAAGGCAGTATGCAGATCAAACCAAGGAGGGGGTGGCAGCCCCCCACCCTACCCCCCACCCTTGAGGAGGAGCAGCATGGCAGGGAGGGTGTTTGAACTCAGGCTTGCTGGTCTTGACAGCATGAAGCTCAGGAAAGTGATCTGTGACTTTAATAAGGCAGAGGGGCTCAGAGGAATTAGCTGCCTAGGTGATGGGGGCGGGAGATGGATGGAAATGCATCTGTGGCCTGGTGGGCTATGGGCCAGGCTGGGGCCCTGGGGAGGTCCCCTCACCTACAGCCCATGCACTACCAGACAGTCATCTCCAAAGAGTTTTCAGCTACCACAACAGTCTCTCTCTTTCTCTCTCTCTCTCTTGTGCGCGCATGTGTGTGTATATATGCCAAGCTGGCCTGCTTGTGTGTATACACACATACTTTCCCACACAAGATAATGTGCCATATGCTCATGTTCATAAAATTTTAAAGGTAAAAGCAGATGTAATTTGACAAATGTGTACATGTGTTGATAGGAACACACGCACTGACACACGCCTGTACACACCCCGCATTCCAACACTGAGCGCTTCCCCTCTACCTGGCTTTGCTTTTACCCTCAGGGCCTCTCCGCATGCACCAGGACACACAAAGACATCTCTGGAAATGTCTTTCTTCTTTTTGTAATTTGTTCTCTTGGAACCGTACTGTCTACCGCGTTGCTGGTGTGGGGTTTCCCTTTGCTGAGGTTTTTGGAGTGTGGAATAGAGAGAAATCACACCGATTTCCAGGCCAACATTGTCAGGTATACCAACAATGAGAACCGGTCAGGGGTCAGAGGCAAGACCTACACCCAGCCCAGCCCCCAGCCCTCCAGGACATCACCTCCACTGTCACAGACACCCTCTCTCTAATGGTGGACCTTCTTGCCTTTATCCTCCTTTCGGAGTATATTGCGTCTCAATGGACAAATAGTTTTTCCAAAAGAAAGGCACCAGATTCCATTCTCACAAGGCTCTGGCATGCTTGGAGAGACAAACTTGCTAACACACCTGAAGGGTGACCTTCCTGGGGCGCCTAGCCTGGAAGAGGCCCTGAATTCCTTTCCCCCTAAGGTAGGAAGCCACCAAGGCTTGCACAGCCATCGGGCTCCAAGGGTTAGCAAAGGCTTGTATTTTCCAGCACTTGTGTGCTTGGTATATCACAAGACCATCAGTGACCACAAAGAATACAACACCATGACTGTTCAAGTTTCCCAAGTTGATCTTCCTCGTGCACGCCCTTTAGTACGAAAGACAAGGTCCTCCAGGTAGACTTGGGGAAAACCTGTTCTGTAAACAGGGGCAGCTGAAGCCAGGCTCCAGGGATCCAAGCTGTCCCTGAACCAGCTCCCTGACTCCGCCACATGATAGGAGGGCCTTGGAGTCATGTTGAACTGAAAGGGTCTCACCCCTTCTGGGACATCACAGCTCTGTGAAGACCCCACTAAATATGACTCACCTTACAAAAAGGCAAGTTGTCCAGTGAGAGTAACCAGTTTGTCCCAATTTGCAGGGACCTTCCCCATTTCAGAAGTGAAAATACTACATTTTGGGAAGCTCTTTGCCACAGGCAAATAGGGATGTTGGTTCCTCTCTGCCCTCACACATCCCTAAAGTCATTTCCATGAGACCAAGGACTAGCACGGAGCCTGGTACTTAAGAAGCATTCAATAAACAGCTGTTTAGCCTATATGTGTGTGCTTAGCTAAATGGAGCCTTTTGTCCTTAAGCTTCAAACAGTCTGGAGGAAGGACAACAGTTTATGCTTCATCGCACAGGACAAACTCCGTTGTCAATGCAACAAACTCCACATGGAACACACATTCCAGATCCTCAAAGATCAGGAAGCCTTAAGATATGGCTGCCAGAGTGTGACCAGGAATGAAACACCACAGCACACAGGGACTAAACCCCCAGAGTCCTTTCTGCACCTGCCTACAGCTGCCTTACTCCCCCCAGCCTAGAAGCCACTTTAGGAGTAGGTTCCAAGGCTACCCTCTCCAAATGGCCTCTGTATCCACCCTCTCTTACTTCACCCAACCTTCCAGTCTCTTCCAGCATGAGCCTTTCAAGGCTGGCGGGGTCTTTTTTATGGAGAAAGGTGGGAGAATATTTGCAATGAGCAAAAAAGAAAGCCTCACCTCCTCACACGTGAGGTGAGGGTGCAGGCAACTTCATTCATCCAACATCACTTCCCACGAACCCCCCAGACAGATGCCAGACCCAGGGCCAATAAGGTGAAGAGCCTAGGCCTCAACAGTCCATAAGGCTCACACGCTGTCACAGCATGGAGCTGGAATGGGACTGGGATCAAACTACACGGGACTTTAATGTACACCTGTACACACCATAACGTCAATCAAAGAGGGGGTGGCGAGATAAGGCCCAACATCATGGAAGGTCACAGTCTACAGGAAGCACAGCATGTTACCAAACAAGAGCCAGAAGAACATGATGAGTGCACCACAACCATCGGACCTCCACATCATGGTTGCTTTCACTTTCGTCTTTGCCTGTCTTGATTTAACAGATCTTCGGCAGTAAATGTCTATCGTGTGCATAAAAGAGGGAAATGCATTCTGAAGAGCAGAGAAGTGTCTGAACATTCCAGGGAGTCTCTGAGAAGGATCACAGGGAGATCAGGGAAGGCTTCCAGAATGACCAAAGGAGAAGTCTGGCTTTGAAGCAGAAGAAGACTAGGGTGGTGCTCCAGACAAGGAAGCCATGCCAAGGACACACAGAAGGCAAAGGCAAGGTAGAGCATGGGCTAGAACCAGGGGCAACAAAACCGCAAGTGGCCATAAGAGTTAACTATGGTGTCATGGGCATCACCATCCCGTCCGTGTGAGAGCCTTGACTGCCACTGCTGGCCTCCATCTCACAACCAGATGCTGTTCCAGATGGATGGGGCCTCCACGTTCTCAGCACTGAGCCAGTACTATTACAGTTGCCTGACCAGGCCAGCCCCACCCAGGCAGGCACTGGGCCTCTAGTACTATATTCTAAGGGACTCACTTCTTCATGGGGATCAAGGCATTATTGCCTCCGTCTATACTCACCAATCATGACAAAGCCAGGTGCAGATTGGGCCCAGGGCCACTCACCACCACCAGGCATTGATAGGGCAGCTGCCACCAAACATAAGAGTCCAGGTGTCAAAAGAAAATTAAAACAAATGACCCTGTCACATATTTTATCATCCATTCATAAAATATGCAAAAGCAAGATGGAAGAAAAACAGCTCAATTCAGTGAGATTTACAGTGACACCCGATGTACCCTCCTCCTGGCTTAGAGAGGCCAGGTCTGCCGAGCCCGGATATCGAAGAGTCCGGCAATGAGCCTAGAGTATAGGCATGGCCAAGGGCATCAACAGCACAAATAACTGCTTCAGCCTCAGGTCCCAGGTGATGACCAGCAGTTCTGAAAGAAAAACCCATCAACAAATGCCCAGGAGGGTATCCATACAGTCTCCACAGCAGCCAGGGACCTTTCAAAGACATTCCCAATGTCACTCCTCATCTGTCCCTTCCAATGGCATCCCACTAGTCTTGGGATAGAATCCCAGCTTTGTCCAGAGCCATTAAAGATCTTCTGCCACCTGGTCACAAATGACCTTCAGCCTGACCCTACCCTCTGCCTTCAGGGCTCCCAGGAACCAGCATCCTGGAGTCCTTTGCTGGTCTACTAGCCCCAGCCCCACCCCTACCCTACCAGCCTAGTCCTCAGCTCTCCATTCCACAGCTCTAACCCCTGCTTACTCATCCCTGATCCAGGAAGAGGGCCCTCAGAGGCCCAACTACATGTGGGGAAAACATTAAAATATATATTTTATACAAAATATAATATATAAAGTAAACAAATGTAGAATATAAAGAAATATGGTTTTTATTTTTTCATTTACTTATTTATCTACCCAATATTTAAAAGAAAAAAAAACAAGTTGGGGCTTGGGCTGTATGTAGGTCAGAGGTAAAGATCTTGCCTAAGGACTTAAATTTCATGCCCAGTCTTGCTAAATAATAACAGTAACAGCAACCTTAAATTAAGCTCTCAAAAAGGAGACTGTTGTGTGGAACTGCCTAGCTGGTACCTTGAGCTCTCCCTGTTCCTGAGGGGGGAGTGGGTACGCTCTACTGGCTTCACATCACCCAGACCCAACACCCAGAGCTTGTTCAGTGCCTTCACGCCACCATGGTCCGACCTTTCCCAAAAGTACTTAGGGCAACTGTTTCCCCACTGTGTGTAAGATGTTTAGCTTAGTATCTACTCCTCCAAACACCACCAGCTCCACTGCAGGCCGATGGCCACATTGCAAACACTATTCAAAAACAAAAGCAGCCTTCGCTGCAATCCTGGACTTCTGCTTCTCCTGGTTAATTTAAGTAGCTCTTTCGGCAAACATATATATATATATATATATATATATATATATATATATATATATATATATATATATGACACCTACTATGTGCTGGGTCCTTGGGGCTCAAGCTTGAATATGACAGGTCTTATCTTCCAGCTGCTCAGCCTAGAAACAACAGACAGACACAAAGGCTGGGGCTGAGACAAGAAGTCGCCCTGAGTTCAAGGTCAGTCTGGACTACTTACTGAATTTCCAGAACAGTTTGAGGTAGGATAAAGCCCTGGGGGTGGGGGGATTAGATAGGGTTGGGTGTGGGTCAGTAGACAAAGCCCTGGCTCAATTCCCAGCACCAACAAACAGCACAAAGTTGGACCCTCCCTGAATCCCAGCACTCGGGGAGGTAAAGGCGGAGAGATCAGCTTTCCAAGGTCTTTCTTGAAACGAACAGAGTTCAAATCCAGACTGGGCTACACGAGACAGGATCAAATACAACAACAAAATATAATAAATAAAATTCTAAATACTCAGCACCTATTATTTGAGGAGCAGGCCCTGTGAGTATGGGGAAGGCTGAGGAAACAAATACAGACTGCACACCCTGTTCCCTGCGCTGTGTCTCCACAGAGGTCCTGAAGTTACCAGGGCCCCAGTGTTAGGCAGGTCCCACCTGCGGATGCAGCCAAGACACAAACTAGAGGCTGGCAAGGATGTAAAACTCGCCACCACACATGGTCCAGACACTGATCCCAAGCTGACTGTGCTATCCACCACTGGTCCCCTCCCAGGGACACATCTAGCTCAGTAGTTTTGTAATCAGGTGCAACAATGTCCTCCGGGGACATTTTTTTTTTCAAGAGCCACTACCATGGTTTGTATGCATCTCCCTACAATTCGTTCTGTGAAAGCTAACTTTGTGATGGTTTCAAGAGGAGGTAATTCGGACAGACAGGTGATTAGGTCATCACTGCCCCATGAATGGGGCATCTAAGAAAAAACTCAAGAAAGCTTGCCAGGTCCTTTTGGCCCTTCTACCATGTAAGGACACACAGGTGATACCATCTAGGAAGAGAAGGCACTCACTAAATCGGCTAGCACCTTGAACCTGACTTTGTAAACCGCAGAGCTACGGGCAATAAATTTCTGCTGCTGGCGTATTACCCAGTCCCAGGCACTTTGTTATAACAGCCATAATGGATGAAGATTTTACTGGCATCTAGTGGGCAAGGCCAGAGGTGTTGCATGCCATGTCAAGGAAAGAACGGTGCCTTCCCCTTCAGATGTCCCCTACTCTCACTGCAACCCTGTATCTGGAAGCTCCAACACACACCAATGCCATCAAACGCTCTCTCTCCAGACTCGCAATGGACTGTTGCACAGCAGTGACACCAGAGCACCAAGGACAGCAACACACATCTGGAGAAGGGAGGTGCCGGGTGCAGCCAGAAAACTCAGCTCCCACCCAAGCTCTCCTTGCCCACTGCCCAGCTCTCCCAGCCTCCAGTTTGCATATCACTCCTAGAGTCTTGGTTACTGACAGTGTGGTCAATAAGCCCACAGGACCTGCACCCCCAAGGGCTCATGTGAAATGCAGAGCCTTGTGTGACCCAGAACTGCCAACAGAGTGTTCGCATTCACCAGACTGTGAGTCAGCTGCAAGTACTTGGAAGTCTGAGGGACATTTCTGGAAGCCTCAGCAGGACAGGTTCCAGGCGCTGCTGCGCTGCTGGAGGAGGCACCTTCTACTGCCTTCCCCACCTCCCTCCAGTCTCATGTTCCCTGTATCTGGTGGGAGACAGTGGCACAGCATCTCCATGTAGAGCAACGAGGTGCCATGGGGTCTGACAGGTGGAGTTGTTCCCACTGGTGGGCAAACATGAGGAGCCAGTACAACAAACCCAACAGGTATCCAGACTAAGGGACCCAGCTGGGGAGGGCTCCTATGTCCCCCCGTACATGTTATACAGCTTAGATCCCACTCTCATTTCAGCTTCTCTTCCAACTAAATCAGAAGCCACTGTGGGGCAGGGAAGGCTGACGAGCCCACATAGCCTCCAACTATCAAAACTGAGTCAGGCCCAAGATCTGATACCAAGTAAACACGAGGGTTTTAATTGTAGAAAAGGGTGGAATAGGATAAAAATGAATGGGACAGAAGGGTGTGGGGTGGGATGAGGATGGGGGTGATGAGCATGAAGAAACGGGGTGGAATAGAACAGGACTGGTTATGTAGAAGGGAACAGAATAAAGGCTAGCCCAATAATGGTCTTTCCCTGTCAACCATGGAAAACGTGCTCCTAGGGAGGCATGCGTACAACCATTTTCTACAGCAAACACTTGGATATAGTCTAAATGCCCAGCACCAGGGGACCCGTGCAAGCCATGGTGCATAGTACATAACACTAGGCAGTGCCATGATACAGCTAATAAAGGCCGGGAGCTCCCTACAGCAGCGTGGGAAACTCTCCAAGGCACAGTGCTGAGTGAAAGAAGCAGTCTGCAAAACCATGGGTCCATTATGGCATCATTTATTTTTTAATCAAAAATCAATACCACACCATTTCTATGGATGCATGTACTCTACCTTTTGTGGAATGTGACACACTGCAGATGGTTAAAACACATTCTTATTTTTATGTACTGCTGAAAAGAAAAAGAAAACCTCTGTAAATTAAGCCAAATTAAGCCATAAGCCTCTACTTGGAAGGTGTACTTTGGCTTTGGAGATGCTCAAGCATATCCATGAACCTGTTCAGTTTTATGTAAATTCACAGGTCATGAGATAGACAGGCCAAAAACAGTGGCAGCAATTAGCCTGAGGGCTTGGGAAGAGGACCAGGCCTTATCTGGAATCTTTGAGATGATTATAGGAGACATTCGGGTATTGCTGGATTGTTTAATAATGTTTAAATGTTTTAAGTAAAGGAAAACTGAACAGCTCACTTAGAGGGGATGAGACAGCAATGACGCAGCACCAATGCGTGACTCATAGGCACCCAGGGCACTCTGCACTGGCTAACTCAGAGGGCTGCAGAGCTGGGTGCGGGGGAAGCTCTCAATGTCCAGTGGGAAGGTGTCACTGGAAAAAAGAAACAAAAGGGAATTCGATCTGGAGAAGCAAGCAGTCACAATGCGCTCATAGTTGCCACCAGGGCTCTTGGGGGCTGCAGGCTCTCTCCTAAATGTTACTTCTCCACCCTTGCTGCGCTCTGCAAGAAGCAGAATAGAGAATCACAAGGACTGCTTGAATAGGCCACTCACAGGGGACCTCCTCAGACTCAGCTTCTGACTCCACCTCAACATCCAACGGTGTGTCAGGGACAGCTGAACCTTGGCCTACAGCAGCTGTGTCACCTTGCCCTGCACACAAACAAAAATAGCTTTGGTCCTCAGAGCACAGGTTCTCTTGCCTTATCCTCCGGGGTCCCAGGAGCAGCTTGGTCAGCGAGTAGAAACGATGGGCGGTATAAATACCTAACGAACAGGGGGGCTCTGCTGAGGCATCCTCGACCTTCCAACTTCTCCTTGACTCCTCTGCTGCCCTTGTCCCCATGCAGCCACAGCCAGAATCGCACTGGTCCAGGGCGGGGAAGGCCAGTGCGTCTTCCGCTGCCAGTTCCTCCAGTAGCTAAGCAGGCAATGGCCTTAATTGGAAAGATAGCCTATTCACAACTCCATTTATGTGAACAAAGTGTTGGCAGCTCCAGCTTCATTGTGAACAACTGCATCTGTCAGGACCCACACCTTGCATCTCAGCACTGTGCAATGTTAGTCTAGGAACCTGCGGCCAGATCAGTAGAAAACTAAATCACAGACTCTAGGCCTGTCCCAAAGAAAGCAACACAGAAGGCTAAAGCCCATGACAACCAGGCACAGCTCCCATTCCCAGCACAAGAAACTTCTAGAACCCGGGGTTGATAACTAGCATGTGATGCTAGAGTACATGCCCCTTGGCAAGACCTAGGGCAGCCTAGGGGACAATATATGAAACACAAGATGTTCACCTTGAACCCCTTGAGAAGCACACTCTACCTTCATCCACCCTACTGCAGGGAGACAGATAAAACTGGCTCTCCATGAATCCTCCCTACCGCACAGATCTCCTTCAGGTAGCAGTTGGTACTGGGCCCACTGGCACCTGCAGATGTGAAACCTCCTTCTCAGCTCTGTGAACAGGTCCCTTATTAAATGCTTCTCATGTCCCGGTTTGAGTGGACCATCTGCTTTCCATGGGGACCCTGGCCGAGGGGGTGTCCTTTAAACCTGCCCTAAGTCAATATGCCTGCAGTTGTTTATTTCACCTATGGTGAAAAGCTGCTGGAGAGCTTGGGTCTCAGCCAGGCAAGTGTTTGCCATGAAAACAGGAGGACCATAGTTTGGGCCCCCAGCACCCATGAGAAGTTGGGCCTGGTATACATCTGTAACTCCAGTGCTTGGGTGCTAGAAACCGGCAAATCCTGGAAGTTTTCTGGCAGGCCAATCAGACTATGGAAAACAGTGAGTTCCAGGATCAGTGAGCAACTGTCTCCAAAACCAAGGCGGAGAGCAATATAGGAAGCCACCAACATCAACCTCTGGCCTCCACATGCACTCCCATGTACATGTTCACACATACGAACTCCACCACCCCCAAAAAGGAAAGGAAGGCTAAGCTATTTGAGGAAGCAGAATGGACAATGGGATCAGTCAGGGTGGCCACACCCAACCCTCCATGGTCTTCCAAATAACTCATCCAAACCACACCCCAACATTCTGCCGCCAAAACTGTATGGCTTGGTGAACCTGGTCTTCACCTTCTACTCTGCAGGGCTCTCATGGGCAATCAAACTAACCCTGTAGTCTGATAAATGGAGGGAAAGTAAGCCCGCAGGATGCAATCACGGTGTTTGTTCTACCTGCCGCCCTCCTCCAAGTTAGCATCTCGCTTTCCATTCCAGGCCCTGCACCTAGAAATATGGAAGCTTTCTGCCTTCCGGAGAGCACTTATCACTCTCGAGCAGGCCACCAGGCATCTGTCCCAGTCACAGGCACCACGGGTTATCATCCAGCTATATATTTCCCTCATCGCCTCTCCTGTCGGGGCTACCTTGCATTTCCTTGGTCATTACTGTGTTCCTGACAACTAGTTAAGGTGTGGCGCTCCACACAAAATACAATGGATACAGGCCTTAGAAAGTGCAGAGTGTGCCAGCACCAGGATAAACAGCGCGTGTTCTCTGCCTTCCCATCACCTCTGCTCCCCTTACCGGGCAAGACTGTGGAAAAAGTGTCTGAGGAAAGGCGGAGACAATACGGGGAGTTATGGGTGGGTGGTGGAGCCTGAGGAGCAAAAAGCCTCTCCAGGCCAGAGGAGACACCTAGCCACAAGACTACCAGAATGTCTGGCTCTCCAGCTACCCAGGGATGAATGGACCACTTCAATACCATTCAAGCACCATGCCACATGTCACCCAGCAAATGTTTCCCAAGTACCTACTATGCGTCAGGCCTTCTGTGGGGCCAGAGACAAACACAGATGAGAAGGACAGAGCAGGACACTACCCTCCAGACGGCCACCTTCTAAAGGCAGAAACAAGAATCCAAAGGAACAATTTAAAAATAATAATAATTTCCAACAAGAGCTGCCAGGAGGGATGTTAAATGAGAAGGTTTGGCAAAGAATGAAGGGAAACAGGGAAGAAGTAACTTCAAATAGTTAAAAGGGAGCGAAGAAGAGAGCACGTGAAGCCCTGTAGAGACTCCAGGCAGCACGGAGCGATAGTATACCTGTGCAAGGCTTACTGAAGCTTACATGGAGAAGCAGCAGGGACGGGGAGGGGGACAAGGTCAGCAGGGTAGACGCAGTGCAGGGGAGAAAGCCAGTTCTGAGCCATTCTGAGGACTACTGGGAACCATGGCTGAGAAGGAGGCCATGGGGAGACAATAACATCTCACCTTAACACAGCTTGCCCACCAATCACCACCCAGACCCTGCCCCCCTTGAAGGACCTCAACAAGTCCTAGCAGATCTGATTTTGTTACCCCAACACTTGCTAGTGCCAAAAGACCCAGGAAGTCACTTGGAGAGGACCCAGACTTCCCACCTACAGGGTGACAGGGTCGAAGGGACAAACTTCCACGTGCGCGTTTCAAGATAGCCTTCTGCCATCCCCCAGGCCAATACTTCTCAGGCCTCACCTTCCCCACGTGCCCCAGAGCCATGATGTCATTCTCAAAGGCAGAAGATTCTAGGCAGTCAGCTCCACACTGAGACTGTTTAGCACAAAGGGACACATTTTATAATCTCCGTATGTTCCCCTGAGCCGGAGCCTGGAGCACGGACACACTGCCAAAAGCTTCAATTTTTATTCAGGCCAGAGCCAGGGCTATGCTTCAACTGGCCTTGTTCTTTTCTGTCCTGAGCCCTGCCTCCTCAGCCTGTCCCTTCTCTCCATAGGAGCTACACGGAGACTTGTCTATGTTCAGAGGCCGCAGAGCCCAGGAAAGGTGGAATCACACTGTGCACGAACCCCTGCTGGCTACTTGCCTTGAACTGCACGCCCCAGCAGGAGGGAAATAAATTTGGTTGGTTTCTCATTTTGTTGGGATGTTCTTTATTTTGTTGTGTTAGGGTGTCATTTTAAGGATGCCAATCGGAGTTCGGAAGAATGGGGGTGGGTTCAAATCAACCAGTGCCCATTCCTGGGCTTCTACCCCCTCCCCACCCTCTCTCTACCTCTGCATCATCTGATGCCCAGTCACCACCAACCAGGAAGTAGTTCAGAACGGGTCCTGATGCTGTCCCTTGGAACACTGATGTCAGGGGTTCTAGTCCTGCTCCCCCCTGCCTCTGGTATATGCCTTTGACATAGTTTCCACCTTACCCAGAAGCCACTTCATTTCCTCACCACCACCACAACAGGCTTCTGTTGCAGGTACGGTGCTGGGAACCAAACCCAGACCTTGGCAGGAAAGCACTCTACCACTGAGCTACACCCCAGCCCCAGTCACACGCTAACTCATCCCTGAGTTCACACCACCCTTTCTGGAATCTTCACTACTGCTTTAGGTTCTTCCCCTCTTTGAGCCACTGCCACCCAACATCCATCCCTGTTTCCTACACCAGCAGCACCCTCTGGGTCAACTTGATGTGGTCTGGACCAATAGTTCAATCACCATAGGCAGGAGATGCAGGAAGACTGAGTCTAGTAGCCTTCGTCACACTCCCTGGATTTTGGCCGATTTCCCTACTTGATAGAAGCAAGATTGGGCTTGGTCTTCTGACACTGGCCACAAAGTAATCTCTACTTCTCAATCTGCAGCCACGACTCAGGCCTCCCTCCTCTGTCTTCCAGCAGCATGGGAGCAAAGGGGACACTGTGTCTTTTGTGGGTCATTGGGTGCTACCTGGGTCTGCTAACCTTTCTGCTTTGTTCTACACTGCTCATGCTGGCCTTGAACAGCACTTACCTATACCACAGGGGCAAAGGACTGACCAACTTGAAGGTCAGTCTCATAGTCCCCTAGATGATAAGGGGCTAGGTGATAAGAAATGAAACTTCTACAAGGGGAGAAACCCACAGGCTTGGGTTTCCCACCGTTCCCAGCACACAGCGGGTATTTGAAAAAGATCCTTCTGGAAATGAACATGCAACAGATACCATACATCTGAGGACTATATTTCTCCTTCAATCGACATGCTTGCTGGTTTCTTGAGGATGTCCAAGACACCCCTTAACAAAAAAAAGAAAAAAATCAAATCGGAATGGCAAAAGATTTGAAGACGTCAGGTGCCATGAGCCTGACGCCAGGCTTATTCAAACATCCATGGTATCGGGCAAAGGCTCATAGTCTCCTGCCCACCTGGAAGCTGCCAAGATACCCAGACTCTAGCCAAGTCACCACCTCCCCTGGACCATCACCTGGAGTCAGTCATGCCTCACTACCAGTTTGGTAAATCAGGGTTCTGGTTGGTTTTTAAACACTTCTGCAGCCCCAAACGGGCTGGTGTCAAGACTAAAAAGGATTCTGCCCTCCAAAATGTCCAACTGGCTGTGGAGATGATGCAAAGAGTAAGTAAGTGAAATTGATGGGTAGCCCACACCCTGGTGCAGGACTACAATCTCACTCTTTTACATCCGGGTGCATTAGCATTCTCACCTCTGGAAGAGGATGCCCATGTTGTCTGGTCTCCAGCTCCTCAACTCCTTTCCCAAGGTCCACACTGAACTGCTGACTTCCTACACTAAGCCATGATAATGCACATGACTGTCTCCCATAGGTCCATTTTGCCCTGCAACAGTGCAGATAAGAGGTGAGTAATTCCTGGTCCTAGCTGTTCCCCTGGGGTTCAACTTTAGGAGGTCTCTTCTGGCCATTGAAAGAAGCCACGTGTTCTACTGACACTGCTCAGTTGGGAGAATAATCACCTGGGGGTACCAAGGGCACCTCTGCTGATGTTTATATAGAAGAAGATTTGGGGTGGTGACCCTGGAAAAAAAGGTGGAAAGCTAGCCTTACTTCTTAGTTCCCTGGGCTAGAGAGACTGTGATTTGCTTGCCATTTGGGTTAAGTCTCCAAAGAACACTAACTGGGAACCTACTATGTACCAGGCAACCAAACATGCTATTGCAATAACTTAGCCTTCCAGCTAGGCCGGGAGCTTCTTTCAGATAGGAACAGATGAGGATGTAAACACACCCATGTGCATGCACCATATGTGTGCATACTTGCTTTATGAAAATTCCCAAACTGCAACAGACAAGAGAAGGTTGGACTCAGACCTCATTAAGTCACATGTACAACTGGCCTGGTGCCAGGTTGGGTTTGGCCCTCATGGTCTAGCATGGTGTACATCCTGGGTCCAACAACAGGAAGCCAACCAAAGTTTTAGGGCACCAGACTCTCTCAATAATGAGGAACCTGCCCACCCCATGCCCCAAGGCCATCTCGGCCTCTACTCATTTAGGCTCAAAGCACCAGAGGTTGTTTTCAGAAGGCCCACACCATTATACCTGACTCCATCATGAACTACCCTGGGCCACCAAAGCCAAGTTCAGTGATACAAAAACACAATAAGGTGGCCACAATAGCCAGGTTCTGGGAATGAAGTAAAAACCTCTCTACTTGGGAGAGTGTCAAGGTCCACTAAACCATGGATGCAGGTTTTTCCCACGGCCCACTGGAACCTGCCTTCTGCAGTGCTGGCTTTGCTAGACAGATGTGAAGAGGCATACTACCGACAAGCAGACAGCAGCCCTAGCTGTGTGCAGTTGGGTCAAGAGCAGGCTACCCTATAGATTTCCTATCACAATCTGCATTGATGCCTCAGAAGGCCCCCTCTCACCATACATGCTAAGTAACACTTGTGAGATGAAGAGGGACCATTTTGTTTACTTCAAAATGGCCCTTCCAGGACACCATAACTGAAAACCTACCATGCCCAGGCACAGTGCATACAGCTTCTATGGTGGTTACCCAGAATGCAAAGCATCATGTATGTCCTTGTTCATCTTGCAATAAGTACCCCATACCCTTCAAGAAGCTATAGTCTCCCTACGTCAAGATCAGCAAGCATTTGCAGAGTCCCTACAGCGTGCTCTGATCACAGGCAAAGGTGACCCTAAGAACAGAAAAGAGAACAAGACCTAACCCTGGACACCAAGAACCACCAGGAGCAAGATGGGGTGACAGGTTTTCCGATCTTTTGCCAATCTGGTGGGTTAAAAATGATATTTCCCTGTGGCTTAAATGTATGGTTTTCTTATTATAATCAGAGCTCTGAATCTTTTTAAATGTTTAAGATCCCACTAGTATTTCTTTTTCTGGTTCCATTTCTATCCTTTGCACATGGGAGATATTCAAAATATCTAACCACCAGTGTGGCACCAACCAATCAGAGCGGGCACTGGCCTTGGGCACGGCTGTCCTCTCCAGTGGCTTGGCTGTGTCTCAGCGCAGGCTCCGCCTGTGTTTCTGATTTATTGAGTATTTGCTTAATATTTATAGAAGCCCCTTATTCATTAAGGAAAGTATGCTTTGCCTGTGATGTGAGTCTAGTTTGACTTATTACAGGGGATGCAATGCAGTATTTTGGTTTTGTGCAGTTTGATTTTTTTTCTATCTCTTGTTCCATGGCTTCTAGATCTAAAGGTATAGTTAGAGATACCTTAACTACTCTGATCATAGTAATTTCTTAGATCTTCCTATGTTTTCTTTAAATATTTTTAAGTTTTCTTTTTCTGTTTAAAATTCTGATCCTGGTGGGTGTGGCCTGAAGAGTGAGAGGGGTTCAGTTTCCTTTCTTTCTCTTCTTCTTTCAGGACAGCCACCCTGCTAATTCCAATCCCAATTCTCGAACACCCATGTGTCCCTGTACCTTAAGTTTCCAGCTCTGTTTGGACTGGGCTTGTCTCCAGCATCCTGCTCTGTCCCTGGACACTTCGAATTCCCTGGCTCTAGCCTAAGCTGACCTGGGTACCACCCCTGCCCACACTCCTTTTCTCAACATTCTTTCCTGTGTCTTCACCCTGATCTCAGGAACCTTAATTTCCCCACTGTTGAACAAAACCTACTTTTACCGCTAGCACAAGGTTAATACAGGAGAAACTGAACCTTTCCAACTGAGGGCCTGCCTCTTTATTCCTTTCTCTTTTGTGCCCCTCAGCAGTCAATCTTGTCTGTTTGCCCCCATCATACATATGTATGACATTTCACTGGGTTTGCGTCTCAGGCTCCTTCACATTCTAATACCACTTCTTGCTCTGTTTTTAACCAGATACTATTCTCACACAGGAAGGTCCCTAATGTGGGAGACTATGCTCAAGCCCCACAAGCCTTCTGCACTGCTGGGTGTCAGTTCCCTACAGTTGGAGGAAAGTCATACCCTGCACCTGTGTATCTGGCAGCACATGGCTCAGCAGCTGACTCCAGCCCTTCTCCTCATTGTCCGAACAGAGCCAGTATGTGGGATGCCCCAAGCCAATAAGGTAGGGAGGGACCCCAGTGCTGTTAGAGCAAGAAAGAGGCCTAAGCCAGCACACAAAGGCAAGTCCTGGCCAGCGGCACACAGAAACAAGGCCAACAGAGGTGCCAGCTTTTGCACGGCCCCAGACCTGTAATTGGGACCCACAGGTCACTCTGGCCACAGCTGAACAAACCAGGGTCTAATTAACTTTCCCCTTGGCTTCTGCTACCGCCACATCTCACCTTCACGAGAAGAAGACGGCTGGCCTTTCAGGGAGGCTGGGGACAGTCCTGTGTCCTCGAGAAGCAGCAGCAACAATAACTGAAGGGAACGCAGCTTTTGCTGTTGTTTAAACAGATTCTCGACTTACACTTTTGTGATTAGGCCTTTAGAAGAGCTGTGTCTGGAGTTTGGCTCAGAACTCCACACTGTCTCCAACCCTGTGTTCTTGCAATAGACAATACAGAACTCACCTGTCACCCTTTCTTCTGGGATTTATTATTCTGGGTGAGCACCTTCAACTCTGAGCCTCAGTTACCCAATGTATAAATTGAAAGTGAATGGGAGTGATGGGGGGACTACTGCCTCTTGCTAGGATTGCTGTAAAGGCTAAACAGAGAGCATTCATTCAGCAAGCATGGATTAAGTGCCTCTGTCTGCCAGGTGCTGGGCTAAAATAAAATGGAACACAACCAACGTGGCTCTGTGCTCGTGAAGCTTAATGAGGGACATGGACAATAAATGGTGAAAACCATAATAGGCACCCTGCAGAAACTGACAGGCGCACAGACCAAGGGCATAGCGCAACAGAGAGGGCGATCAGGGAAGGCATTGGGGCCATGTTCCAGGCTACCTCACAGTGCCCTACATGCTGGAAGAGCTAAACATGTGCAGGCTGGTAGAACAGGAATCCCAGTCATGGCACACGGAAAGAAGTATTGGCTTATTTTTCACTCTGGGCACCAGGGACCTCATGGGCCTCCATACTGCCCCTCTACAGTCATCATGCAGCCTGAGCAAAGTCAGAGATAAGAGAATGGCAGCCGAAGTGAAGACATCGGACTCAGCTCTGCACCAGTCCTGCAGGCTCTGTCTACTGCATGGAGCATGCCCTACAGCCTCGTATTAGACACCATGGTCTTTCGACAGAGACTGCACCTGCCTGCCCTTCCCTGTAATGAAAAGCTAGACACACCAGCTGTCCCGTTAGCAAAGAGGCCACTGACTCTAAAAGCCATCAGTAGCTCAGCTTGAGAGCCGGGATTGTTGCCGAGCAAGATTGACAGCCAGCTCTAGGCACTATCAGAAGAATCACTGCGAAAGTCAGTTTTAAAATGTTACAATGGCATAGACAGAGCACCCAGCATCCTCAGGAGGGCAGCCTCATTCAATTAGGCCAAAGCAACGGTCAGCTGAAATCACAGACTCAGCCTCACAAGCTAGCACTGGTGCTGGCAAATGATAAAAGATTCCATTGGAATCTAGACTGAAGGTCCACAGTGATCGGCTTCAGTGGCACATGAACATCGGAAGCTGCCCACGGCCAAGTGGAACCTGCTTCTGCGGAGCCCCAGGCAGTGCCCAGAGACCCTTTCTGAAGTCACTGGAGCCCCCCAGCTCCCGGCTACAACCATTCCTAGCCCTTTCATGGGCAGAACGTCACACACTGTGTTTGGGTAAATTCCAGCCACTCCCCGTTCTAACGTTATTTAAGAGCCTGAATTAGTGGGGATTTTCTGAAAGCTGCAATTCAAATGTTCACCAAATACACAGCCTCTCCTAACAGGGTGCCCACAAGTCACATCTGTATTAGGCACAGCAAGCCAGCTACCGGTAAGTCAACACTGTATAGACTCATCCTGCTTACAGGATGCCACATTTCCCAGCCACCTGAACTTCCTCTCCTTGAACTCCACTGTTTGAAACCAAGAGCCCCACTTCCCCACCACCCCAAGAAAGAAAAGTGACATGAGAATCTACCCAGAAAAAGTTAAGGGCTAAACGCAGGATACTTTATAACTCTTAAGCATGGAAATGCTAGCTGCCCTGCTGGGGCTAGGGGCTGGAGAGAAGCAAAGACAGGGAACCAAAGAACAGAGAGGCTGGAGTTTTCCTTGTTTCTTTTCATAGAGTTATGCACACATAACTCTCTGTATGTTGGGGAAGAGGAGAAAGAAACTTTCTTTCAAGTTCATGCTTCAAAGACAGATGAGCCAAACATACAGCCACTCCTACCAAGAAACAATGACACCTTCTGAGAAAGTGACAGAAAATGAGGGTTCCTCAGGAGAGGCCTAGGTGCCAGGTGGGGTCATCCTTAAGGATCCCATTGCCACCTCTGCACAGAAAGCTACCCTTCTGGGACAGACCCCCTCCACCTGAGATGGTCCCCAATCCTTACAACTCTTTCCTTACATGCTGATGAAGCCAGGCACCTCCCCCTCCATCACTACCCCAAATGCTTCAGATAGAAAAGTCCAGAGGTCTTCTTATGGATCAGAGATGTTCCCTGAAGGCTCATGTGTTGGGATCTGGGTTGCTAGCTAAGGGGGGCTTGGGGAAGTAATTATGAGGACTCTGACCTAATCAATGAATTAATCATATCATAGAATTATTGAAGGATAGAGCCTAATTTGGGGAAGTGAATTACTGGGGGGAATGCCCTGGAAGGATATACCACGCCCAGCTGTTCACTTTCTCTCTTCACTTCTCCCCTCCCTCCTTCCTCCCTCTCCCTCCCCATCCCCGCCTTCTCTCTGGCTACCATGGGATGAACAGATTTCCCCTGCCACATTCTTCCCCATGATGGTCCATCTCATCCTGGTCCAGAAACAGCAGAGCCAGGTGACCATGGACTGAAATCTCTGGAATTGGGAACCAAAATAAATCCTTCCTCATTTAAATTGTGTTTCTCTGGTATTTGGTCACGGCAAAGAAAAACTGACAAACATGGGTTCCGTGACCAAAGAGTTTTAAATAAGCAACACTCAAGAACACCCCGCCCCAGGCTGCGGAGATAGCTCGGTGGCTAAAGTGCTTGCCATGAAAACTCAAGGAACTCCGTTCAATCCCCAGCACTCGTGTGAAAAGCGGGGAGTGGTGGCACACACTTGCCATCCCAGAGCCGAGGAAGCAGAGAGACACGCGAATCTGTGGCACTCGGTGGCCAGCCAGCCATCCTAGCCTAAGCAACAAGGCTCAGGAGCCAGCGAAACACCCTGTCATTTAAATAAAAATACAAATAAAGGAGGCAGTTGGGAAATGACAACCCAGGTTGAGCACTGGCTTTCACACGCCCATGTGCGTACATGCATGCACACACGTGCACACCTGTAAACATAATCATTTTAAAACACCACTTCCCACGAAGGCACACATCATGGTCCTCCACTCGCTATGCAGCTTCATAGATGGGCTCCCCTTCCCCCACATCCTGGCAGTGCTGGCTTCTACAGCAGACAAGATTTCCATTCTCAGAGAAGTGGACATCAGAAAAGACAGGTGGTGTTGCCCTAGACCCCCAAATTCTCAACAGCAGGGAGGGCTTTGTGTCCTGACAGCTCTGATTGGTCTCAACCTCCAGAAAGGGGAGGGGCTAGAGGGTATACCAATGTCCAATGGTCAATAATCTAAGCCGCCTGATGATGCAATGAATCTCCACGAAAGCCCAGGAGACCAGGGCTCGGAAGTTTTGGGGATGAGGAGGGTGGCATGCAGAGGGGCAGGAAGTTCCATGCCCCTTCCCTACACCTCACCCTCATCGATATGCCCATATCCTCCATAACAGCTTGTAGGGTAAACTGGCATTTACTAGAGAAGTGTTTCCTTGAGTTCTTTGGGTCACTTTGTCAAACTGGTCAAATTCAACATATGGGTGTGAGACCCTAATGTAGAGCTGAATTAGATCAGAGGACACACACTAGAGTCCCCTGCTCAGCATTCTGGCTGCTGGTGCGCGCGCGCGCGCGCGCGCGTGTGTGTGTGTGTGTGTGTGTGTGTGTGTGTGTGTGTGTGAGAGAGAGAGAGAGAGAGAGAGAGAGAGAGAGAGAGAGAGAGAGAGAGAAATCCCTATACCGGAGTCACATATGTGTCATGTGCTGAGCGCCAAGCAGGAGAATCAAGTAGACACTGAGTTTTTCACTTTTCTGATAAGATTAAGCATAGGGCATAGGATTGCCTTATGGACAGGAACTTCAGTAGAGCCCAAAGCTGCCAGACTCCCCTAGCAAGGGTCTCTCTGGAGTGCCTTTCCCCATGAGTGGACAGACCTCCACCAGCTTCTATAACAGCATCCAGCAGGGAGCAGGACTGGCGGCTTTATCAACTGAAAAATGGTGAGCCCGGCCAAGGAAACTGAGCTACTCTGCTTTCTTATTTCTTTAGTTGCTTGGTTGGTTGATTGGCTGGTTGGATTTTTGAGATAGGGTTTCTCTGTGTAGCCCTGGCTGTTCCAAAACTAACTCTGGAACCAGACTGGCCTCGAACTCACAGAACTCCACCTACCTCTGCCTCCTGAGTGCTGGGGTTAAAGGCGTGCTCCACAATACCCAGTTATTGCTACTACGTATTTGCATCACTTCTCATACAAAAGCAGAAACCAAGTCCCTCATAACATTTGGAAGCTGAAGCCCAATGCATAGACCAGAACTGGTAAGGCGAATGAATAGCTTGAACTGGCCAGGGCACCAGAGGGCCTCAGAAGGAAAGGCTGGGGTGCTCCACACACAACAGCTGGCAATGCAGAAGCAACGGGCGTGTGTGGTCCACCCCAGGTAGAGAAGAGTTTGTGGTAAGGCCCACACGATTCCCAGTGGTCCATTTCAGTGATCCTAAGCGTCCTGAGGAGAGTTCTGCATGTCTCATCCATGTCAGGAAGCTCTCAGACCGGGTGATAATGAATTTCTCCGGGATGCTATTAAGCAAGGTCACTTCTCATACTCTGAGTCCCTTCCAAGGCTCCAGGTTTTGGGGGTGTTCCTAGATATCACATCCCAATGGAGGTCGTTAGCGGGGTCCTGTTAGGAAATAGGCAAGGCTGTAGTTATAGTAGGTACCACCGACATCAATACCAATGCTGGGCATCCCACAAACGGGCTGCTGCAGAGTTCAATCCGCTGGAGGCCATGGAGAAAAGAGCCTGCCAATAAGAGAGGTCTGCCTAGCTGAAGCAGTTAGCTGCCCACTCTTATTTTGGACACAGGCCTCAGCCCTGGCCCCTGCCTCTCCCTGCCCCTGCTCCAGACTGATTTCTTCTCCACATAGAAAGACTAGCATTGTTAAGAGTATGGAAACAGACATGAGACTCAAGATGATGCTGAGAGCTGAAGGAAGGTGAAGAGATAGATAGAGTCCTGTTCCAGGACCTGCTGAGATGAGAGAATACTTCTCAGGAAGTATTCCTGAGAATACTGGCCATTCCTGAAGGCTTTCAGGAACAGGGTAAGCAAGAGTTTCAAATTCCAAGCTGCTTCCTACCAAAAAATATGATCCCAAATGGGTGACAGTCCTCCTTTAGAAAAATCAACCTTAGATTTTGAGGACCTTTCCTCAAAACTAGCATCCAAAAGGTTTTACTGATAACAATCATGAAATACAGGGTTATGAAAAGAACATGGCTACTATGGTCTTCCTCTACAAAGCTCAGAGCCCAGACATACACGTGCTCCTGTATGCAGTGGGGCTGGCACACCCCAGTATATACACGTGTTCCCAGCTTCCTACACAGCAGACAGACAGAGAGAGCATGCACTCTGCTGAAGCCTTAAGTGGCTCCTCATGACCCCATGTCCCAACACACCCTCCAAAGTGTTGAATGACTGCAGAACAGGGCTGCCGTCATCTATACCGTTCCTCTTACCCAGAAGGAGAGCACCAAGCCCAGGGGGAGACCTGGGTCTCCACTGCACAGTCTGGCTTTGGTCTTTGGAATGCCCCCATCCCATCACAAGCCCTTCCCCACAGCTCACTGCTTTGCATGGCTTTCCACACTTAAGCTGCTTAACTTTGCACTAACAACCTCTTAATTGCTAGGTTTCCAAAAGGCTTTCCATAAATCTGGGGTACAGATTCACCCACTTACAGCCCATAGACTGTATGATGAGACAGAAACAGGGCACCTCTACCTAATTTCTGCCTGCCAGGAAGCTGTGGCTTTTATTTTTAATTTTATTTAAAGGAGGATACAGGGTACCCAAGACACCACAATAAAATGACATTAACTGTAAAATTACATTATTAATTCTTTAATCTCACTTGAGGCTTCAAGCTGTTGCTATGTCCAATTATCCGTGTAACCACCTGTCAGAATCCCGGCGCTATTTAGCATTACCTCCAGGACAGCGGTGGGCCCGGTGGTCCGTCAGGTCTGCCAGAGATTCGAAGTCCTGCTGACAGTGATCGCAGGTGTAAATTGACTCATCCTCCATGTCTTCATCGTCCTCATTTCTCTCCTCTTGACTTGTCACGCTGTTCCTGTCTTCCAGCGCACGGCTGGTTTTCCGATCACACTCTGGCTCTCCTTCTAGGCCTCCTGCCAACAGGAAGAATACAGTCCACGTCAGCTGACAGGGTCTCAGAAAAGGGGTTTAAAAGAATCACCCAGTATTTATTACGATACATTTAATTACTCTACCTCCTGGGGTCCATTATTCTTGACACCTCTCAGTATATTAATATATGGGGAGGGGGGGTTGTAGCATGTGGTGCAGTAATTCTCAACTAGATTCTTTAATTCATGGCGCAAATCTTCTAGGAGGACTTCCTGTCATCTTCCCTCTATGCGTGGATGCTGGGTGTTGTGACCCCTCAGGGAAGTGAGAACATCTAGCATTTGCTTCCTAACAATCGAGTTCGATGGCGTACCTCTCTGAGGCCCCTGCAGCTGCACCGAACACACCTTGACTTGTCGTTTTACCCAAAGCCCTGCAGTTTGGAATGGGTAGATAGATCTCAGTCACATTGGCCCTCCACACAACACATCAGGTCCCTGTAAATGCGCTGTCTCTAGAAGACGGAAGGCACATGAAGTTGAAGGATTCAGGACGGTTAAATCCGGAACTTGAATGGAGCCAGTTACGGAGGCC
Organism: Ondatra zibethicus; assembly: GCA_004026605.1. Classification (NCBI taxonomy): domain Eukaryota; kingdom Metazoa; phylum Chordata; class Mammalia; order Rodentia; family Cricetidae; genus Ondatra; species Ondatra zibethicus. The sequence goes on along the minus strand of PVIU01002065.1, from coordinate 49,640 downwards.
TGACTGAATCTCAGCACTGGAGATACCAAGGTATGCAAATTCTGAGGTCAGAACCAACCTGAGCTATAGAGTGAACATCAGGCTGGTCTGGTTTCACAGAGTGAAACCTCAACGAAACAAAGCCATGACAACAAGAAGCCTGAACCGATCCGGCCATTCCCAGTGACCAGGAGTAAATACAAGGCTTGGGAAACAGTAGTGGTTTCTGTAAGATTAACAACTTCTTTGGATTTAACCCTACGCAGTGAACTGTGGAGGGGAAAAGACTCCAGACCACACTGAAGCTCTGCATTTATATGCTCTGCAAAGCCACAACTCTAGGTACACAGCCCCATTTCAGAGTCTCACATCCAGAGCTGAAAGGAGCTCAAGGGGTCAAGCTGTGCAGCATCCCACAGAGAGGGGCAGCTCTGTGCGTCCCATTTCAAAGTAGGGCCTTCCCATGCCCAGCAGAGGGGTAACATCCCAGCACCCTCCATTCCCTGACTTCTGTCTACTTTATACCACCATATCTGTGAGAACAGAAAAAAGCCTCAATCTTAGCAATTAACAGAACTTGTAAAGCAATGTGTGGAAAGAAAATAAGAAGGCAAATATACTTACTACACATAATGTCAGTAACACTCATAAACATCAGCAGTTTGCCCATTAAAATACAGGGACCCTTGGACTGGAAAACTAAAGTGTGTGTTATCCCTTTCCACACACAATTGTAAGGCAACACAGATCCACTGGTCAAAAACTGGCAGCACTGATCTAAATCAACTAAAAGGGCCTCTATCATGCATAAATGTATCTATGCAAATACGTATGCATGCAAAAGTGCATGCATATGTGTTACGTGCATATCTGCATGCACGTAATTGCCACCAAAAAAGGCTTAGCAGACAACCTTTAAATTCCCCAGGGCCAGTCACCAAAGCATAAGAGAGAGACCTCAAGCTAAGAATGCATTCAATTTGAGGAGCAAAGCACAGACCCATAAATATTTCAATTTAGAAACAGATGATGTTATAAGGGCTCTATTTCTCCTGTCTGCAAAGAACACACACTTCCAAGCCCCCAGCATCAAGAACCTGGGAACACAAATCAGCTCATCGGAGAGCCAGCTGCTGCCTTCCATGGCAGGGAACAGCCTAGGACACGCGGCAGAGGCAGTAAAAAATCAATGCTTCCATTTGTGGCCCATCAAAACATCTCTCTTCTTACCAATTAAGGGATGCACAATTTTTAGGTTCTTTTATTACCAGAACAAGCCAACTCCCGGCAATACAGAAATCCCATTAAAAGCTAAGCAGCATATTTATCTCAGGGAATCTGATCCACAGCAGCAACAGCAATGTGAAGAAACAGAAAGTGAAGAAATAAAAAATATCATTCAGAGCCTTCGAAAGTATAATCATCACACATCGTAGTTACACAGGCAAGCACTGCTCTCTGAAATTCTAGTTTACTGTCTCTTCCCTTAATTTAGAAACAAAAACAAAGGAAACCTTCTGCAGAGCATTTAAAAGAGTCATAATTCCACTTTTATCTGCTCAACCAACTCTCTAGATAGTAAGTTACACTCCGCACCAAGCCTTTGCTACTTTACTTAACACACAGTTTAATAGACATATTTAAATTACCCCCTTGGTTTGTTTTTTTTTTTCTGCCATATTTTCTTGGCAATTCTAGTTGTAATAGCTCAGCAAATCCACAACTGGAACCACAAACACCACACAGCATTTGATCTCTTTAAATCTGGTACATCCTGTTGACTCGGGAGTAGATAAATCAGAATGTCAACTCCCGGTTTTATAAGGCAAAAGCCCATAAAGTCGTCCAAGAGTATAAATCTGTTTTAAGAAACTGTCACCTCCCCTATGTCTGGCTACTAATGGGAAGACAGGGTGGCTGTGCACAAAGGGATAGGGAAGGGAGAGAGGGAAGGAGCAGATAAGAGCCCAGACCTCACCATCGGGCCTCCCAGGGGTGGAAAGCTCAGCCAGCCTGACCTTCAGGGAAGGCTCTGATAGCCAGCCCAAGTTCTGAGGAAGAGACGTTCCCTGAAGATCCAGCAACCAGAGGCTCTGCTGACTCCAAGCAATCAGAACCTTAGAAACAATAAGCACTCTGACCCTGGGCAGAACAGGCTCTGTAAAATCCCCTTTCCTGCAAGAAAGGACTCTTGCAGGACAGTGGTGGCCCACACCTTTAATTCCAGCACTCGGGAGACAGAAGCAGGTAGATAAATTCAAAGCCAGCCTGGTCTATAGAGTAAGTTCCAGGATAACGAGGGCTACACAGAGAAATTCTGTCTCAAGAAGAAACAACAAAAGAAGAAAAGAAAAAAGAAAAGAAGGAAGGAAGGACAGACAGACAGACGGACTTTCCTACTCAGCCATTCTAGAATCTTCACTAGAAGGAAAAAGGGTGAAAAGTTGTCTTTAGTCAGGGAAGGAAAAAGAGGCTCTTCAGGGTCACCCCAAGCTACACAAGAAGTGGAGCCTACACTGTCCATCTATTCCCAGAGGCCCAAGGCTCAGGAGGACAGAAGACTCTTGGGCCAACATCCTCCCTGGAGCACTCTCTGGCTGCTCCTTTATCCTGTACCCACCTAGAACCAGCCTCAGAATAAGCCATTAGGATCCGAGGATTGACCTTCCCTTTCCCTCTGACCCAGTTCAACTAGTCAGGGGTAGCCTTGCTTGCCCCATTCCTTTCCTGGCCAGCCTCAGAGGTCCTCCTCATCCCCACTCTGAACCTGGATGTGGCTAGAACAAGCACAGGAGACAGAGGCCTAGGCATGCCCCAGTCCCTACCAAGTGCCATCACATGTTTCTGGCCCAGAGGCCCTCCCGGCTTCAACCACAGCCGACCTACTGGCCCCTCCAGCCACCCGGAGATGAGACTCAGCAATCACCACCTGGGAAAGGCAACCCTGCTGGCTTCTTCAACCTGTCAAGGCCTCTGGGTCTGTGAGGTGGTTAGTCAGTTCTTTTCCCTCCCAGCCCACTCTGGTTCTCCCATATGCCATTCACAGTAGCTGAAGCCTTGAAAAGGGGAAACCCAAGGACTTTGCATGGGGCTACTCCCTTGTGACCACATGCTTGGGACAGGAAACCAAATGAGCCAGAAAACCCTGCCTCCCGGATCCAAACTATACTGCCTCTACTTCCCAGACCTCACACTCCATCCCAGAAAACTCACAATTTGGCATTTTCTAAGTTTTTGCCCAGGCAGTCATCAAGATAGCAGCTGGCATCAACTGGACTTCCGCTGGCTGCCCAGCCCCTTCCAAACACAGCCATGTGGGGAGTGCTATGGGCAGTTGCCTCGGATCCCCATTCTAAGTAACGAAAACAGGGTTCCATGCGTTAGTCAAGGCCAGAAGGGAAGTGGCAGGATCACCATACAGCTCACCCACAACAGAGACTTGATAAGAAACGATGAGCCAAGTGTTGGGGACTCGTCCACACCATGGAAGTCAGAGGGAGGGTCTGTGTTAGCTCCGGCTTCTTCTCTGTGCTAGCACCTGTCTGCATAGCCACACGGTTCCAAGAACTGCCAAACTGCTTCTGCCCAGGACTTAATACTTCCTGTTCCCTAGCACGCAGGAGAACACCCTTACCTCTCACCCACCTGACACAAAGCCCCCACACACCTGAGCCCCTGCCTCCCCTGCCCCTTGTTGTAAGAACACTCGGTACAAAAGATGCTCATGAGGACGGGTTTGCTTTTCCTCTCTCACTCACTGTGGCGGTCTGCATTTCCTAGACACACCAAGATAGTTCTCAATCGGTCTGCCCCTCTGCAACAAGTCCTTGACCCCTCACCCATCAAGAAGAGGGACCTACTCCCCCACACACACACAATCCCCCACAGGCTGGCAGCCTTGGTGAGCCTCTAATCAATAGAACACAATGGAACCGGTGTACAGGGATGCTTCTGACAGTAGGTAAGAAGAAGCTTGTCGCTTCCCTGTAGGTCTCCTGGGATCCTCCCACTGGGAATGAAGCCTCCAGACTGCAAGAAGCCCAAGCCTAGCACAGCTTCGGCTTAACATCCAGTACCAGTATATGAGTATACAACCCATGGGTATACACCAATTCGGACTTCCATTCCTGATAAACTTCTTATGGATATAGCTCTGGCCGCCACACAGCTGCCACTCAAGGAACACCAAGAGAACCTGCCACAAAACCCAGCCAGCCCACAGAACAGAGAGAAATAACAACAGACTGTCAGTCACTTGAAGGCACTGAATGCAGGGGGACTTGACACTTAACTGGCCAGAGCATGCCCATCAGACTGCAAACTCCATGGGGTATGGTTGGAGCTGTTTCTGCTCACTATCATTCCCCAGCCTCTGGTGCAGACAGCCACACTGTGGGCACTCAGTAAGCACTGAGGATGTAGAAAAGTGAACGGTTTCAAATAAGCAAGTCTCTATGTGTACAAGCACTACTCAACAGATGGTATTAAGTGGAACCACATAAAGATATCAACTTTTAGGCCAAAAATGTCAAATATCCTGATCTCAAAGTATTCAGCCTGTACAGAGAGGCTATTGTGTCACACTGGCTTCCTGCAAACTGTCCCATGGTGCCATTCTATATTCTATGAAACTCTGAATCCAGATCCAAAGGGTATGGACTGGAGGTTTCCAGTAGCAGAGGCCACAACACACACTGCTTCTCATTAGGAAGGTAGTGTTCCTTTACTCCACCATGCTACAATCTTCCTCAGGGCGAGAGTGTGAGGGAGAACCATGGACTCTGAAGAAAGCACCACACAGCCCAAGAAGTGGCAGAGAGAGGGCAGAAGTTTGTCAAAGGAAGAGGAAGGTGACCCAGCCTCCCCAGCAGAAGGAATCTTGGGGTCCTCTGCCTAAGGCTTCCACGTCACAGTAGCTCGATGCCTAGATACCATAGCTACCCGAATTTAAGACAAGGAGGCAAATGACATTAGGAACATCCGCAAAAAGCAGCTCTGGATTCCAAATCCCCAAACTAACCAGAGCACAGGACATTAAAGGGGGGAACCTGAGGAAGAGCTGCATGGAAAACAGCTGTGTTTGTCCAGTCCAGAGAAAGAAAAGAAAAGTCTGGGAAACTTCCTGGGCTTCTGAGCAGGGGCTGCAGGGGCTCCCCGCACCTAAGGGCATCTGAGACAGTCTTAACAGGAATCAGCAGTGAATGAGATCCCTCTGTCCCCGGGTCAAAGGGCACTGTGCCCACATGGGTGCCTCTTCTCTTCCCAGGAGGAACTGTAGGTCAAGGTGTCAGGTACAGGACCCGGACACTCTGAGAGCCTCCAAGAACCACGGGGAAGGCCTTGACTTTGAGACTTTAGGGCTGAGAACCACATGGTGGTGGCAGAAGACCATAATATTCCAAGGGAAGAGCTAGAGAGGACATGCCAGTGCCAACAATCACACGCCTCTATTCACTCCACCCTCATCCACAAATGTCTCCTGAGTGCCCAGTGTGTGCCAGGCATAACACACATGTTTGCTAAACTTCAGTGCACTTCCTAGCCCTGTTTATCTTGGTGGTCTCAAAGCCCACAGAAAGCCTGGCACAGAAGAGACACTTAATAAATGGGATGTGGGCAAATGAGTGAGCAGGTGAGTAGCTGAGGGGGAAAGTGGGGCAGGAATGTGGGTTACACACACAGCTCTAGAAGTCCCCTGCTTCACATGACCTCAGAAGTGCCTCCTGCTTGTGCTTCTGCTGTACCCACAAGAGTCTGAGCGGGACTGGCAGCATCTGTTCCTGCTACAAGGAGAGAGCAACACTCACTAAATGGACAGCCGTGGTAAGATGTGAGAGCAGCCAAGACCCTCCTACCAATAAGTACATGAGCCTGGGACGTCCTGAGTGGGAGGTGAGAGCAGACAATGGCAGAAAGAAGGGTCACGGGGGAAGGAGGAGAGGGCCCCAGTCAGCCAAGCAGGCAAGTAGTTGGAAGGCTTCACTTGTCATCTCTTCTCACAACGGGACCTGGATGTGACTCTGTGCTCCCCACCTCTACAGAAAGTAGAACCAACCAGTGCTGAGTTCCAGGTACATCCAAGGGTTGAGAGTCATGGTCTAGAAACATCAAGACACCAGGTACAGCCCACTGCTGATGGGCTAAAGTCAGTCACTTAAATAACAATACACAAAAGCAGCAGATGGCTGGATTTGTAGTTCAGGGACCATGGAAAGGGTAGAGCAGACAGACAAGAGCCACAGGCTGTGGAGCCAACCTGACTCAGTTCAAATCCACATTCCACCATTTAACAAGTGGGAACTTTGGACAAGTCATTTCTTGTCTCTTTTAACTCTTTTTCTTTAATCTTTCTTTTTTGAGACAGGGTTTCTCTGCGTGGCCCTGGCTGTCCTGAAACTCGCTCTGTAGACCAGGCTAGACTCAAACTCACAGAGATCTGCCTGTCTCTGCCTCCCAAGTGCTGGAATTAAAGGCATGTGCCACCACTGCCCAGCTCATTTAATTCTTTAATTGTTGTAATGAGGTAATAAATATGAAGCCCAGTATCTATTCTATGGTGTGAGAAAACAGTCCGTGGCTACTGGCTTATTGCTGCTGTTAGTCAAACCCAACCCACTCGCCATCATGACCCAGGCAAGGGTTAAAGACATCATATAGCAACTGAGGCCTTGTGTGTTCCTAAGGAGGAAGAAGGTGCGAAGATCAAGGTGCATGCCCCTGTGAAAGGCACAAATATATCCATGCAGACACCCCGCACACCATCAATAAAACTCACTTAGCCCAGAGAGAAGACTCACCACACCAACAAGCTTGCCATGTGACTTGAGTCTGCCAGGGGGCCAGCACTGACAAATTTACCTCACAGTTCACTGGCCCACCTTCTTGTCCTTGTACCTACTGTGGTCGAGGGGGAAACAGGCTGGAAGGTGTTTTCCACTTCCATGTTTACTGGAGGCAACGTTTTCCTACGTAGGAAATCCATACTCTATTCTGACAGCCTATAAGCTTCTTTAAGACACGCTCCCAAGGCAAGAAGCACTTTCAGAACTTGGGTGCTGGCTAGCTTAGCTCCATATGTGGGCTCTCTCTGTAGAGGAGGGGACATGTTTTGACACAGCCTGAGCTAGTGGGCCTGCAAGGACAGGGACACAGGAATAAACCAAACAGGGCCAAAAGTCTCTGGCCTCAATTAGACAGATTGTTCGTGCATCAGCTGCCGGCCCCAAGTTCTGAGGGAGCCGTTATTATCTGTAGGTTTATAGAATTCGCAGTGTGAACCAGTGTTTAACACTCAGCCTAAGGTGCCCTTGGCAGCAGGGCTCTTGGCAAATATCTCAACACATAACTGACTGTCCATGTTCTGCCTCTTAAAGAAGGAAGTGACTGTTGCCCCCAGTCAGGGTCAGTGGGTTCATGGAAGGAAGTCAAGTCAGGGCTCAGGGTCAGATTGTACTTCATGAGCTTTGCTGGGTGTACTGTCCAACCCAGGACCCCAGCTGACCCTGGAAATAACCAGAACCTTCCAGGGAAGAGATATTCTGGACCCTACAACCAAAAATGACTCAGTGTTGTAGCCAAGGTCTTCTCCTTCCTTGGCATCTTTCGTCTCCAGCCCTAGTTTTTTCTCTTTATTGCTGCAATTAAACATCATGACCAAAGGCGACTTGGGGAAGAGAGGGTTTATTTGGCTTTTAGTCCATCACTGAGGGAAGCCAGGACAGGAAGTCAAGTCAGGAACTGAAGCAGAGGACATAGAGGGGCGCTGCTTACTGGCTTGCTCAATCTGCTTTCTTATACAACCCAGAACCGCCCACCCAGGGATGCCCACAGTGTGCTAGGCACTTCCACAGCAACCATTAATGAAGAAAATGCCCCCCCACAGACACACCTATAGGCCAATCTGATGAAGGCCTCTTCTCAATTGAAGTTTCTCTTCCCAGATGACCTCAACTGTATCAGGTTGACAAGAAAACCAACCAGCACACCTTGTGACCTATAGCCCATTAAGGGAGACATCACTTTACACCAATTACACAGAAAGCCGAGTAGGCCCAGACTGGGGTGAAAACCCAATGCCACTCAAACACCATGTGAAGCAAATCTCCAACATCACACACTGTACGCATAGGGTGTTCCTGGAAGGCCCCAACGAAGTAGCCCTGCCTGGCTCCTAGAGAGCATCATCACCTGTGGAAAGTGCCATCCAGCACAGCCTCACTCGCTATTTTTTCTTTTCGCGTGTGTTCATGTACTTAGCATACATGTCACAAGTGTGGAGGTCATAAGACAACTTAGAGGAATCTTCTCTCCTACCACATGGGAGCCAGGGATCAAACCCAGGCTGTCAGGCCTGGCTACAAGTGCCCTTACACACTAAAGTATCTCACTGGCCCCAATCTCTGGACTTTATGTGTTGACTGGCAGACTGCAGGTGTGAAGTTTTGTGTCTGGTAGGTCTGGGGGAAAGCTTGGTGCCGACCAGGGCCTGGTTGGCAGAAACTGGAGTGATGCCAGCATGAGCGGGCCCTAGTAGGGGGAGCTCATAACCTGACCAGCTTACAGGATCACCCTCGTGTTCAGATTGAGGATAAGGTTCAGCAGTGTAAGCCATCGAGATCACATAGAATGGACACAAACCTAGGGCCTGAGTGTCCAAAGAAGGGCCACTGTCATACTGTTCAGCTGACCATCTCATCTAAGGAGCATTGAGCTGACGGCCCTGGATGTGAGAACCCCTGGTTACTCCTGCTAGGTATCCCATGGAAGAGACTCTCAGCTGAGCTCTAGGCCACATCCAGTCTTCCAAAGGCTTAATATCCTACCTCTGCCATTTCTCTGTGTAGCCTTAGCAGTCCTGGAACTAGCTCTGTAGTCCAGGCTGGCCTTGAACTCAGAGATCTGCTCGCCTCTGTCTCCAGAGTACTGGGATTAAAGGCGTGCGCCACCAAGCCCAGCTCTGCCCTGGGAAAAAAAGCCAACATCCCGTCACAAGCATCTTACTCTTGACGATTGTTTATAGACAGACAAGGGGAGAACACGCTCCCTCAACTGTTCAAGTCCATCCCACAAAGGCACAGGGACATGGCAGCTTCTTCTGCTCATAGCACACCTGCACAGGTTCACTTGAGATAACTGTGGGAGCCGGGAGAGCAACAGGGCAGGTGGGGTGAGGGAAGGAGAGGAAGGGACATGCTCTCACTGAAAGGGGAAAAGAAATGTTTTCCATTAAGTAGTTAACGGTGACACTCCCCCGAGCCACACAATCTTAGCAGAATGGATTGCATCATGTGCAGTGATGAAGAACGGTAGCACCAAGCCACCCTGCAACTCTGAAAATTGCATGCTGTGACTTGCTGGTGACCTCCTGAAGTGGTGACCATTTTGTCCTCCCAGAGCTATCAGATGACATCTCCAGCCGGCCAGAGATGGGCAGGACCACATGGGAGTTAGATCAAACCAGCTGATGTGTGGCTATAGCCAGGTCTGACTCTCCTAACTGTTCCAGAACCTGGTACAGAACTCAAGGCCGAGATGCTGGGGCAAAATTCTTTCCCTTGTGGCTGCAGAAGGAAGAGCCCCATGAAGAGACAGGGACATGGAGGGGTCTGTCTTGCTCTAACCAGAACCCATGGCCAGACTGCAGAAGCTTGGCTGGGGATAAGTTCACACAGCCCAGACTGAGTGCAACAAAGCTGCTTTGGCTTCTGGGTACCATGTACCTCTCTGGTCCCCAGCAGTCCCGTCTGTAAGTCAGGACATGGACTGTGGAACACAGCCTTTTGAAACAATGTGCCTGGGACAGACACTTAGAACACGCCATGATGTCCCCCAGAGGGAACCCTTGCTTCTGTTGTTTTCTGCAAAGGCTCTGAGAAGGCCCACCAAGCCCACTTCACCTCAGCAGCCAGGGCTACCATAAGTCCCACCCCTTGCTGCCTGCTACTCCCGCGTGTACCCTGAGTACTCACTAAATATTCCTTCTGCTCCTGTTAACAGAAGTTTGTCAGATCAGCTTCACTCACCCATAAGCACCTAGCATATGGCCTAGCACACAGTAGGTGCAGTACAGAGTGGGTGCTCCAAAAGACTCTGCAAGGTGGGTGGGATTCCTTTAATCCTAGCACTCCGAAGGCAGAAAGGTAGGAGGATCTCTGTGAGTTCAAGGCCCTGGTATACAAAGAGATTCCAGACTAGCCAGAGATATATAATGAGACCCTGTCTCAAGAAAAGGAGGGAGAAAAAGAGGGAGGGAGGGAGGGAGGGAGCGAGCCAAGAAAAGAAGGAAGGCAGTCTGAAGTGAACAAGTGAACCATGCAATCCGTCAGGAAGGGCCCAGTCCACTGTGACATGCAATGATCCCACTGGGAGTATGGCTCAGTGGTAGAGCACTTGCCTAGCACGTATAAGGCCTTGCGTTTCATCCCTAGCACAGCTAAACAAACAAACAAACAAACAAACAAACAAATCCAGATAAGGGTCTGTATGAAGACAGAACCTTGGGAAGGGTCAGACGGTGGTGACAGAGCCAGGAAGAGGCACTTTATTCCTCCTGCCCAGATGCAAGTGATCTCTGGTGCTGGAGACCCCCAGCCCAGGCTCCAAGGCCTCTACTGGAACCCAAAGGCCAAATACTCCCCCTCCCAATGGCCCTTCAACCCAGGGTGGTCTCCAGCCTGGCTTCTGCGCAGCCCTAGGAGGCCAGGAGTCCTCTCTCCTTCAGCCACAGAGTAAAGATTATGTAAAACATTTTAAAAGTTAACTAGAGACTGGCCATGGAGATAGTCTGGTGTGTGCCACATCCCAGGAACCACAGAGTGTCTCCTGGGGAAAAGCAGAGGGTCTGCTGGGTCCTTTTCCCCACATGAGTAAGTCACGTGGTTGCACACTTCTGAATGCCAGGTCTCATCTGACCAGGCCTAGCACCCCCAGGGCAGAATGACCCAGGCTACCCCCGGGGACCCTGACAGCAACAGGTTTCTTCCAGGGACTACATGTTCTCTGCACAGTTTAACCTCATCCACTTGCTAAGGTCTGTTGGCTTTCTGCTTTTTACTCCAGTCCCCAAGAGAGTGTTTGGAGTCTCACACGTGGGCCGTACAACAGAGTCTAAAACCGAGATTCCCACGGCAACCCACGGAACAGAAACCAGCAGCCTGCTGCCCGGCATCCTCGCCCGCAAGAGAATGGAGGGGCTCTCCAGGCCGGCACAGCTTTCCTGGTGGAATGGACAGATGTAAGGAGTTCTGCGTGCTGGTCCCCGACCTAGGCATCTACTTTCTCACACAAGAAGAGCTGAGACTTCAGAGGATTAGATTAGCCACAGGTCAGAGGTCAAGTGGGCAGCACAGAGGAAGCTTCCAGATCCACCCAAGGGTCAGTATCGAAGTGATCTTTATGCACACAGCACCCCACTCACTCCCGGGCTCATCCTCAAACTGTCACTTAACTCATATTTCAAACTGCTCTTGATGCTCTTTAGTCAACATGAGGCAGAAACCTTTTATTAAATGCTGCTAATTTTTTATTGATCACACTGTGAATCATTTCATTTTCCATTACCGCAAATGTCTCCTATCAGGGCTCCGTAATGACGCTCCTTTATGCAGTCCCGAGCAACTTGTCACTTTTAATCAGTTTTCAGCTTCAGTGTGGCTCAAAAATTAGAAAGCAGGCTCTTTGTGTCATTATTGCTTTTGTTTTAAAAAAAAAAAGTTTCCATACAGGAAAGGTTATTATACTTGGAATAAATACACATGAATCAAATTCAAACTAAATTCCTCCCTGACTCTAACCAATTTTAGCGTTAGCTCTTATAATTTTTTTAGGTTTATTTTCATGGAAAGACTGTGCATAATTATTGTTCGTGCCCTCCCAAAACACTTACGTTACTAAAGTGCGAAATGTCTTCTAACACAAAGACAGATCTCTGGGAAGTAATTACAGAAATGCATTCAGGGGCAATAATTCTATATTAGCTGTCAGCAGCAGACATCCTTAGAAAGGCACTTGTTACCAAGGAATTATTTTTGTTGCTGTTGAAGGCATGGTAGGCAAGTCCAAACCAAAGACTGCATCTGACCGGAAACACTGGATCCCTCATCAAGGGTCAAATTAAGTTTAAATCATTACCTTGAAGCCCAGCAAACTCGTACCTGCCTGTCTATTGTGGAGACGGTTTTGAGACGCACTCGAGCGCAACGTGGTCTTCCCTTTCGCAGCGTGGTGCAATTACCTTGAGTCTCAAAAGGATTCTGCCAGGAGCTTGTCACAATAGGGAAAGAGGAGGTGGCAGGGTGTCTATTAAATGCTAACTCATGTCACCAAACAGAATTTTCAAGAATTATAAATTGCCGAGCTGCCTTGCGGCTGACCCCCTTGCGTTAAGAAGAGCCCAGAATATTATCAGGAAAGTGCAGGAATTTGCATCAAAGGCTGGAGAGGTTGCTCTATAGGGAGCCTATGGGGTGCCGCTGAGGAGACATCCACAGAGAGTATGGGCAGCTATGAGGTCCAGGAGGGGTAAAGAAACACCCTAAAAAGGAGAGAAGTGAGGAGAGGAGGTTCGGCTGCTATGTGAGCATTGTTGCTAACTCTTGGCCTATCCATGAGCCACAACTGTTTCCCCTTTCTAAGCCTCAGTTTCCCTATCTTTATTATCCTACCTCAAGTCTCTGTAGCAAATTTTCCCCCAGTCCAGGATGGCCTCGAACCTGTGATCCTCCTGCCTCCACCTCCTTCAGTAAATCCTACCAGTGTGAGCCACCACAACTGGCATTTGCTGCCAATTTAAGTGAGCAAATTGTACCCGCTCCTGTTCCAGGCTTGTTCTCCCACTTGCAAAATGCCAAGACCTGTTCTAGATGCCACAAGGAACCACCAGGCCTTCAGGTGCTAGGAGGAAGGACGGAGCAGAAAACAGAGGGTTTTCCTAGGTTTGAGGGGTTCCCACATGTCTCAGGGAATCTGCTTAGAGTTGCCCAGCCTCAGTTTCCCTATCTCTAAAAAGGATAATGCTAAAGGTCACATTGCCTTTGTGAATCAGAGCAAAACACAAGCATAGGCTTCTTAATCTGCTCACCCATCACTGCTTCCAAAGTGACACTCAGCAGGGACCCACCCACCCTGCCACTGTCCCTTCCTGGCCAAAGCATCGCCATCTTTTGTGGAATCATCCCTTCCCACTGCCCTCTATGAAGCTCACATGGGGTCACCAAAACACAATTCAGGTACATTTTCTCTAACTGTTCCAGGAGACGAAATTACCTAAAATGAAGCCTATAGTGGAGAATGGAGCTGATGGATAAAGCTGGAGGGAGATACTGTCGCCATGTCCTCAGACCCAATCATTCAGTGACAAGGCTAGAAACCCCATGCACTGGAGAGCTCACTGGGAGAGCATAGCTGAGGAATTAAGGTTGCAAATAAAATATTTCAATATGTTCATGGGTGGAAGATGGATAAACTATGGTACATTTACAAGTAGAAGCCATGTAGCAATTAAAATTAATGAAACAAAGCTGCATGGATCAGCACAGATCTTCCGAGCATAATCTGAGAGGAAACAAGTGGGTAGCAAAACAGAAGCCATATTTGTATACCACACACCAGCATATCCTTATAAACTGTGTACGTATACTGACAATCCAACACTTGTGCTGTTTTTAAAGTGTGTCCAGCAACAACATTTAGATGTATTTTACCCACATTTCAAGAAGAAAGACAGGCACAGAAGTGATGGACGCCAAGCCCCGCAGGGGAACGAAGGGCCCTTCAGAGCTCGGCGGGTGAATGAATGAGGTGTGTTCCTGAAGCTGAAGGTCTTTCCTGGATGGCCCTGATTCCCTTTCTTACATGTGAAATAGTTCACTTAAATAAACACTACCGCTGAGCCACTGAAGTTTTAAATGAATGGTGGATAAATTTAAGAACCGCAATTGAATCACGGGGTTTTAGATGGAAAAGACTCGGGGGGGGGGGGTGTGTAGAGGGGAACCAACAACACACCACAACCAATCCAGTCTACAACACAGCACATAGTGGAGCCAGAGATGGGGTGCCCACACCCACAGATCCTACTCCACTTCCTCCCTCCGTACAGGGTAATGCAGATGGGCAAGGAGAGGTAGAAAATTGAGAGAACTTTAAACATAAATATGAAGTGGGACCAAAATATCAAGTTCTGACAGAACAGGAACATGCCCGTCACTGCAGAGCCCCCCTCCAGTGCCTTAAACAGTACCTAGCACAGACAGCATGCACCAATCCTAGTTCAAACGAATGAATGAACATAGAACAGGATGAATCGAAGCCATTTGTGTCGTTATTTAGAGCAGATGGACAGCGTCAGGTTGGTCATTTCTAGTAGGTTTTTTAAAATGATGTGTGTGCGTTCGTGTGTGTGTGTGTGTGTGTGTGTGTGAACACACTAGCCACATTAATACATGGGGAGGTCGGAGAACAGCGTACAGGGGTCAGCTCTCTTCCTCTACCACACAGATTCTGGGAACTGAGCTCAGGTCATCAAGCGTTGGCAAGTGCCTTTACCCACTGAGCCATCTTGCTGGCCCAACTGAGTCATTTCTAAGTAAATGTAGATTTTGTTCCTCTGTACTGGGGAAAGAGTGCCCCAGCCCTGACTTCTCACCAATTTTCTGCCCCTCCTGTGGGCAGGCTGCGCTCGTGAGTTCTCACTGAGCATGGAAAGCACCTTTGGGGAGATGAGAATGGAAACAGTCTAATTCAAGACGGAGCCAGGCGCTGCCTAAAATGCATCCTGGCCTCCTTCCACAATCACACATCGAATGGAGAAAATTACTCCAACCCACTCCGCAGGAGCACATCCAGGCCCGGCCAGCCAAAAGCAGCCGTTGCTAAGAAATCACACCGGGTGACGTCACATGATCGCTTGCTACAGGCAAGATGCAGCCAGGGTCAGAGTTCAGAGCAGTTTCTGCAAATCTTCCCAACAAAGCAGGGAGAGGAGGCAGAGGAGGCTTCCTGACAGGCACCCAGTGCAGCTCTTACAAATGTGGAAATGGGCCAGCACTAAACCCCCAAGAGACAGGTACTTCTTCTATGCTGGGGTATTTCCTAGAACATGAGGGTCTGACTGCCTCCAAGGCTGTCGTCCTCCACAGAAAGGAGAAAACATAAAAGTATATAGGCCACAGCAGAAGCAACATGATCTGCAGCTTCCCACATAAGAAGCTCAGTTTCCATAGTGTCCAGGTGCCACCAGCTGTTTGTATGGCATAACAGAGAGCGGGCGGCGGTGGGTCTCTCCAGTCAGGCCCCCAGGGGCATCCAGCAGCACCAAGACCCATGAAAAGCAGGTTGCAGGAATGAGGTCCCACAAGAGCTCTCAGCTACAATGAATAGAGGGACAGCCAACTGGGAGGACACATCCCGGAAACCCCTCGACTAACGGGTCTGCCCACACTCCCAACAGGTATGCACACAAGCACTGTGCCTTTTACAGGGAGTCCATCAGGCCAGCCTGTGGTCATATCGAGCTTTCTCCCCAGAACTGCTTCTATGTGTCATTTTCATAGGAGAAAGATGGGGAGGGGAAGGCAGCAGATTTCCTCTAGTTCTGATTACAAAGATGTTCGTGATGGATGTCAAACATACCAGTCGTATAGAAAATAGCACAAATCACTGAAACCTCACCACCCAGAAATCCAGTCTGGGACCACTCTGAGGCACAGAACCTCACCCACCCTGTCCTGAATTTGAAGGCAGGGGCAGCAATCACTACACGGAATGAGATGATGCTCTTGATGATGATCCGTAACCTTCTACACGTTGGTCTGCTCAGCCCTGTGCTGTGCTCGCCTCATCGTTGGCTTCTGGAAGTCGCCCTTAAAGCTTCATGCACAGCAAAATCACAGCTCGACACAGTGACTCACAGCTAAACACAAGAAAGTGCAACGATGGACTGGAGAGGACTGAGATTTGTCTTCCAGGATAGGTTTCCTAGTCTTACAAGGGGGCCCACCCAATGGTCTCTGAAACTCTCTGCTGTAGCTTGGGTCCGAGGACCGCCTCCATCAGTGTTGCCTGGAGGGAAAGCCACCAACATCCCCAGAAACATCGTGGCTGCCTGTCTTTCTGGACATCACTCTGATGTTCTAGTTACACATGCCAAACAGACAGATAGATAGAGGGATAAATGGATGGATGATAGATAGATAGATAGATAGATAGATAGATAGATAGATAGATAGATAGATAGATAGCTGGATAGCTGGATGGGTGGATGGGTGGATGGGTGGACGATAGATAGATAGATGGACAATAGATGATAGATACAGATAGATAGATAGATAGATAGATAGATAGATAGATAGATAGATAGATAGATAGATAGACAGACAGATAGACAGACAGACAGATGAATGGACGATAGATAGGTAGACAGACAGACAGACAGACAGACAGACAGACAGACCAAGGGCCCATGTGGTAGAAAATAGGTGATTTCTGAAGGGACAGGTTCCTTCAGCCCAAGACTGTGCTCAGTAGCCCCAAAGTCCATTCTCTGTTACTCATGTGTGTTCATGCACACACCCCTGAGCACACACCACATTGTGCTTCTGTTCCAGGAAGTCACTGTGGGCCTCATCTTCACAGCTGAAGATTCCAGTAAAATTTAGCAACTTCCAATTCAGGAATTCTGGCTGTAACAGCAAGAAGAACAAAGCATGGGCACTTCCCAGGTTTCCTAAACTACCACCCAACCGTGGAACCAAGTCACCCCTGCACCCCAAGGGTCAAGTCAGGATGGTCCTGGGAAGCCCCTCCATTCCTTTGTCCCAGAACCTCAGACAGGAGAGAGGTCAAATGTTGTTGTGACCTGGACTTCCCTTAGACGCACACCCTTCCTCGCTGCCAGCTGCTGGCCCATGCTGAGTCACAGAGAACCTGGTGGGCAAGGGCAGAGGGAGTCCAGAGACAGCACAGCACCAGTCTCTCCAGAGGGGAGATGCAGAGACATGGGACACAGCATCTTATGCCCTACGACTGCCAGGAACTGTCCTCAGATCTCAGAAAAGATCTAGTGAGGAAGAAAGGCGACAGACATGCTAACAAAGAAATGTAAAGTAGAACCAGGACCTGGAAGGAGATTAGGGATAAGGCACAAGGTCAAGGTAGTGACAGTGGCCTCACCGAGGGGGCTGGGTGTCTACAACCAGAGTGGGGAGACATAGGTCTGTGACATGGGAATGCCACCAGGTCCTGAATTAGAAAACCAGGAGAAAGCCGGGCCGTGGTGGCGCACGCCTTTAATCCCAGCACTTGGGAGGCAGAGGCAGGCGGATCTCTGTGAGTTCAAGACCAGCCTGGTCTACAAGAGCTAGTTCCAGGACAGGCTCTAAAGCCACAGAGAAACCCTGTCTCGAAAAACCAAAAGAAAAAGAAAAAGAAAACCAGGAGAAAGCTTGAAACAGAGTTCAGAACTGCTGCACCTGTCCCTGAAAGTATGCATACTCTGGACTTCAGGTGGGTCAGAGGTGACCTCAGACAATAAGTTTGGGAGTCTCTGACACTTGAAATCATTGAGCATGCTGAATCTTCCTGGCAAGCACTTCAATCCCAGAGCCACAGATATGGAGATACATGCAGTTCAATGCAGAAGCCAGGCCTAGGTCCCAGGTCCACCATGACCACAGCAGAAAAGTGTTCTCATTTCTCAAAGATTAAATGTGACTCAGACCCCTCCAGGTAAGCTAAGTCTCAAGATAAATACATCACCACCCACGCACTGCCTCTGTTTCCCAAAGGAATGATACCATCAACCTGGAGGGCTCTACTGTGCAGTGGAGCTTGGTGCCATCTCTCCCAGGGCAACATGGGAATCATCATCATCTTAAACTCAGAAACATCTGAATTGGAGCCCTACAAGGAAGAACAGCAAAGGGGTCCCTGTAGCCAGAACAAGCAGGCATCAGGACTGAGTCTCACAGTGAAGACTCCGAAAGAAGAGAATAGCTCACCTCAGGTTCTCGGCCCCACCTCACAGGCTACTTCCTAAAGCAAGGCCCTAGAGGAGAAAGCTGGACTGTAGGACAACATCTTCCCTGCAACCTGTGGCTCAGCAACCCAGGCAGCCACATAACTGGAAAGAAGGCATTTGAGGCAGGTAGCCTGGTGCAGTTGGCTTCCACAGAGTCTAGCTCACAAATGAACACTGTGGGCTGCAGGGTTCAGATCCAGTGGGCCTAGCAGCCCTCGGGTGAGAAGGAAATGTCAGAACCGGTACTCTATAGCTATTTGAACCCTGTCAGAGAACTCTGGCCTAGGAGTTTGCAGGCAGCTTATCCTTTGAACAAGGAAGAACAGAAGACTACAAGGGTTGGAAGGAGGCGCTTGAAGAGGCAGGTTGCTCTGGGAGGTACTGGGACACATCATCAGATGTCATGGTGCCATAAAGAAAGGAAGGTGCACACTTTTAATATCAGCACTGCGGAGGCAGAGGCAGGTGAATCTCTGTGAGTTCAAGGCCAGCCTGATCTACAGACTGAGTTCCAGGACAGCTAGGCTACACGAAGAAGCCATGTCGGGAGGGGGGGGAGAGAAGAGGAAGAAGAGGAAAGGGAGGGAGGGAGGAACCTGATGAACCCATCATCATAAAGGCTGAGACATGGGCTTACCAGAAACAGCTAGACAAGGTCTTGTGGTACTAGGTTACTTAACCTTCCTCTCTTAACCAGTTTCTTCCCTCCCCGTAGGTTGTAATTGAGAGCCTGCAGCATGTGCCTCGTGGACCCACTGAGTACCAGGTATTACCTAGCCAACAGCACCAAGAAACACAGCTGTCTGGGAGCCCAAGGTGGTGGTGAGCATGTGTCCTAAACAAGAGGCAAGACAGTGGCGGGAGGCTAGGAGGCAACTGGAGTTCCAGGGGTTAACGAGGGCCTCTCTAGGAGGGGACATTTGAGACAACACTAAAATGGCACCAAGGGCCAGGCATGAAAAGGTATTACAGGTAAAATGCACAGCTCATGCAACACCCTAAAGCTTCCACTGTTTCGGAAGGCAATAAGCCTTGCATCCCCAGCGCATCCCCAGCGGTATTCAAGCAAGACCTGGCAGAATGTGTGCTAGGGACCCTACGTACTAGGAGAGGTTTGGATAAGTAAGGTTTCTAGGTCTCTCCCACTTCCAAAGCTAATGCATCTACGTTCTGCCTGGTGCCCAGAGCTGGGAGGTAGCTGGTGCCTGCTACAGCTGCTGGACACACAGGACTTATGTGCACAGTGTGGGCAACACCTTGGTTCCACTACTAAATGCTCAAAGAGTAGCCCTCTTATGGTGGCTTGATGAGGAAGTAGAACCATGGCAGGGAGCGGGTAGAATAAGAAGGAAAAAAGAAAGTTTTCCCGGACACATCATGCATGGAATTCCGGGCAAAATAACCTTCCTCCCTGCCTCCGGGCCCCCTGGGTGGGCATTTCCTGCAAACCTTGGTACTTGGGCTGTGGGGATCTGCTTTCTTTGAACTGATTAATTTCTAACTGGGTTTCAGCTACTTGCTCCTGAAACAACTGCAGCCTTCCAATGCCATCCTCTTCGGTGGTGACAACATGTGCCCCCCCTCCCCCTCGGCAGGAGAAGAAGGGAGGTGTGAAAAACACCTAAAAGAGGTGGCCGGAAGCAGTCAAGCCCTATCCCAACATGCAACCTTCATTCATAACGCTATGGAGTCAAAATTCAAGAGGTGACAACAGGAGGGGTCTCGTCACCAAGATGCCAGGCAGAACAGAGTCAGGGAAAGACAGTCCCGCCCTCACCTCAGAAGCCCCGCCCAGGAGATCACCCTGCCCTCCAATCCTGCCCCTCCCTAATCTTTCTCGAACTTGCCTGGTTACCTCCAACTTCCTCCAGGCCACCATAACCGCAAAATCTCCAGTTCACAGGCAAAGTCACAAAGTCAGCAAAGTCACAAAGTCACTCCCTGCTCTCGGAGGACACCTATGGAGGGTGGAACCACATTCTCCGTCATCATTCTTGCCGGACACAGCTAATAATGACCCTCTTTTGCTAATGAAAACATACACACACACACACACACACACACACACACACACACACACGTACGCATCATGGTTGCTGTAATTAAGCTTGTGACGAGCTGAACTGGAGGGAAATTAGATTTATTTACGTGTCGTTCTGCCGCTGATGAAGCACTCGCTATTAGGGAGACTCCTCATTAACCCTCATTTGGAGGGCACACTCTTTTGTACTCTCCTCTTTCTATGTCCCCTTCATAAATGGTAGTTGGTTAAAAAGCCATTCTCAGGGCTGGGTTTTCTTCTAGCAACTCTTAATTCTCAAGCCACATCGCCCAGATGCTGACGGTGCGCAAACGTCAGAGTGATTACAGTTCTCAATGCATGAGCCCAGTGCTGGGCGGAGGGGCAGGGGGCAAAAGAGCTGTTCTGGGCACTTGATGAGTCATGGTAGTGTGGGGGCCATCGCTGTCTCCAAGGGGCCATCGCTGTCTCCAGGGGGCCATCCCTGTCTCCAGGGCCAACCAAGGGGTAGGAAAAGAGGTGAGCGAATGGGTGGTTAGAGATAATGAGAGGGAGCCAGACTGGAGCTGGAAGAAAGAGACCAAGCAGATACAAACGCACAGCAAAGGCAGCTGGAGCCCACAGAGGTGACACTGGTATCAGTGGCCAGGGTAGCTGATTATTCTCTAGTTACACAGACAGAGGAGGCTAAAAGCCCAAGAGCTCTGGATTTTGTTCAAATCCTAGAGGTGGGCTGTGTTCAAATCTCGGAGGTGGTCTGTATCAAGAGGTATCCCATCCTCATGGATCTTAGAGGTCATGAATGCACAATACAAACTTAATGACAGGCAGGCTTGTTTCTGAAGGGTAGTGTCACAGTACAGTAGTCCCTACCAAAGAGAATCAGCCCACCTCCCCTGAGCCCTGCAAGTGACCCAGGCAAGGTCAGCTCGATGACTCCTGGCTCAGAAGGCCTCTGCCTGCCCATCCCTTAAGCTGAGACCCAGCAAAGCTTCAAGTCAAAAGGGCCAGAGACCACATGACCAAGTCCAATGCTACCCTGGACAAGGACACTCTCCAGCCCCTTCCTGAAAGCTGTGTAGAGCTGGCAGGAGAGGATGTGGGTGCCGGGGAGGATGTGGGTGCCACAGTCATCAACTCTCATGGCACACTGGGCAAGGGGGCTGGGAATTAGGGATGTACCCATACGAACTGATATCAAGTTCATAGAGAGAGGATGTAGGAGCCTATGAAGCAGATAGAGGGATGGATGCCAACCAAGAACCTGGGCTATGGGCTTGCATAACTGCCTGGGGTTTTTTTGGGGTTTTTTTTTCCTAAAGCAAGAGAACTTTTAAAAGCCCAACTTCTACCAGAGACAGAGGTCCTCCTAACCACAGCTCGCCTCTGGGCTCCAGAGCAGACAGGTGACAATTATAATGCTGGGTGACCCAACAGTTAAGACAAGTATTTGGATTGTAGGTATTTGACCTTACTTATAAATTACTTGATGCATAATGGCTGGGGTTTTTCTGTTTAGTTTTTTTTCTTTTCTTTTCCATTAGACTATGTAACATTGGGACCGAATCCAATGCCTCTATCAGTTCCATGCCAAAGACAAAACTCAGGCTTTCAACACATGCTTATTAATAAGCAGAGCCAAGGGCTTCCACTCACATTCTTGTTGCATTTCAGTGTTAGGCTTCATTATTGCTTTTGTTTAACCTCCTGTACTACGGATTCCCCACATAACCTGAGGCCATATGATGGCTATCACCTTCCTCCCAGAGCAAGTAAATGAGGAGACCAGAACCTTGGCTACTGCCAAAGTGATGGCTTTGTCACCCACAGAAAGGACACAAGATGGAGAACATGCAGCTCATGTCAGAGTTCAGCACTGTGCCATTGCATACAAATTTAAACTCAGTTTCAAGCCCCTCCTATGCAACCCACCTGTCCACAACGACAAAACATCAAGTCAAACCCAGCCAGACACATGACCAGCTGCTTCCAAGTGCCCACCTTGGGTAGAGCATCACGCTCAACACAGCAGGGAAAAGAGCTGCCCCTACTCTTGGCCCCGTGCCATCCTGCTCCATCATGGAAACTGGTAGATGATGCTTGTGCATGACGTAGGCAGCCCAGCAGTCAACCCAGGTTTGTCCACCATAGAGGTGCCACATCAAGAACCCATAGCAGGTATGGTGGCAAGCACAAAGAGATGGATTTTCGCAGGGTGGTGGTGGCGCATGCCTTAAATCCCAGCACTTGGGGAGGCAGAGGCAGGTGGATCTCTGTGAGTTCGAGGCCAGCCTAGTCTACAAGAGCGAGTTCCAGGATGGGCTCCAAAGCTACAGAGAAACCCTGTCTCGAAAAACCAAAGAGAGAGAGAGAGAGAGAGAGAGAGAGAGAGATGGATTTTGTCTAACACACAAGGAAGAACGGCCAGTCAAAGACAGAACAATGGACAAAGCTCTCTTCCCCACAAAGGATCTCTCCTTCAGAGTCAGCGCCAGTCTTCCTACCACACAGTTCCACTGGGGCTGTGGTCACCTGTCCAGGACTGCTGTATCTCTTGCAGGGACATCTTGAAAAGCTCTGGTTTCTTCAGCCACCCACCAAATGAATGGGCTATGTGGTAGTCACGTGCTGACCTACCTTCACCTATCAGCGGCGGGAAATGGCCTGTCTGGGAGCCTTGCTACCAGGAGTATCCAAGTGTACTCTGACAGTGTCTGTAATGATCTGTAAGGTTTCTCTTCACCCTTAACTGGACAGAATCTGGAATTCCCGGAGAGCCGACTTTGAGTGTGCCTGTAGGACATTCCCAAAGAGACTTAAATGAGGTGGAAAGAGCAACCCTGAATGTGAACACCAGTGCCCCAAGGGCAGGGCTTCAGGCTGAACGAAAATAGAAAAGGGAAGAAGCCAGCAGCTTTCAGCTCTCTCTGATTCCTGACTGCGCACAGTGTGACTAGCATCCTCATATTCCTGCCACCATGGCTTCACTGCGCACACAGTGTGACTAGCATCCTCATATTCCTGCCACCATGGCTTCACTGCACACAGTGTGACTAGCATCCTCATATTTCTGCCACCATGGCTTCACTGCGCACACAGTGTGACTAGCGTCCTCATATTTCTGCCACCATGGCTTCACTGCTGTAATGGACTCTATCCTCAAGCAGGGGACAAACTAAATCCTGAAGCAGCTCTTTGTAAGCAAGTGGTCACAAAGGTGAGAAAAATAACTAATACGCTACCCTTGCAAAGATGCTCTTCCCTCGTACTTCTCAAAAGGGATAATCAAGGAGTCATACACAGCATGACAGAACTTAAAAAAAATAGCCATAGAAGTATGCCAGTGGCCGCTTCTGGGAGAGGAGGGCTACAGCTATGATGGGATTTGGAGGCGGCCGACAAAGTTCTGTTTCTAGATCTGAGAGCTGGCTTTGTTGGCTTCTTCTAAAACAGTCACTGAACTCTTGTATAAAATTTCGATGTCTGCCTCATTTTGCAATAAAAGTTTGTGAGGCACGGGAGGCAGAGGCAGACGAATCTCTGGGCTCAAGGCCAGCCTGGTCTACAGAGCGAGATCCAGGACAGTCGGCGTTACACAGAGAGACTCTGTCTCAAAAAACCAAAAGGCATGCTAATTATAAAAGGGAAGTTTGTTATGCCTTTCGTATTAAGGTAATGCAAAACAAGGTGTAGCAACTGGCTGTGAGGTGACAGCAAGAAAGCCCGGGGTCAGCTCACCGGTCAGATGTTGTGACCAAATGGAAGGTGCTATAGGACCATAGCAGGCTTACCAACATCTGGGATCCATCAAGTTCGGGGGGGGGGGGGGCGCTTTACAGGACAATGGCAGCTCTGTCCTGCTGTGTGCAGGATCTAGATATTTAACTTGGGCTGGCCTTGAACTGGCATCTGCTTCCCTCTGCCTCCTGAATGCTGGGATTATAGCAAAGGCTATTTTAAGCAGAGTTGCCTTTCAGCGAGTGTCACAGCTGAGCCTTCCTGCTTTCCGCCATCGTACTCTTCTGGAGCTCGGATGCTCAACCTCAAGAGGCACTGTATTTGGAAGAGGCTGAGGCCTGACACGCCAAGTGAAAAGCCTTTCCAAAGTAGCAAGCTGGGAGCCATGAGAGCCACCTGCAACAGTGTACATAAGGAGACTCGCACCCAGCATCCCGCCTCCCCTGCCTCTTCTTGACTAACTGGCTAACTCCAAAGAATGTTCATCTTTGCACACTCCTATGTGCACATGCACACACATGCACACACATACACACATAGAAGCATCTTCCACGGAAGACTTTAATACGGGAATGAGTGAACAAATCCGTGTTCAAATCCACTGCGTGAGGGCTGAGTCCCAAACGGCAGAAGATAGGCTAAAGTCTCACTTCCAGAGAGGCCTGCAAATAAAGATCCACCCCACGCCACAGCAGACATAAGATGGTCTCCGTGAACCAAGAGGAAGTGGATGGGCCCCCCCGAGGCATAAACCTAGACAACTTCATTGCCTTGTGCCCCTCCTCCATTCCTATGGAAAGTGTCCACACAAATGATCACACGTCGGGCCTATGAGGCTGCAAAGCCATTGTAGTCTTTGGGAAGAGCCTGTGACACCGTAGGGTTAAAAGGCAAGATTGGCTGTCTCTACATCCAGGTAAGAGAGCTGTGACTCCTAGGGCTGGGACAATTTAGGGGAGGACAAACCAGGAGGAGAAAGGCAGTTCTGCCTCTGCTCTGAACAACAACCAGCCCCAGAAGCTCCAGCTTTGCTTTCCTAATGTTACCACAGGCATCAAGGGCTGGCCTCCCCACACTATGATTACCTGGGACCTAAGGACACGGCCTCTCTCGCTTGAGAACTACCTGTGTGGAAGAAACCTTCTGTTCCCTATCTCTTGCCCCATCCTGAGAACCAATTGGGCCTCCAGCACCAGACTTGGTCTCCAAACGTGTGACGAGTTTAACCATTTAGGGGAAATGACTGGAGAAGTGGGAGTGCACACCCACCAAGGCTCTGCAGCAGTGATGCTTGCTTTTTCGAGCAGCTCCTCGCTCCCCATTTTCACTGAGTTTAACTCATAAATCCTAAACGGGTGACAGGACATTTTCACCTAAGTGTGCATGTGAATCAGCTGTAGGGCATCCCGTCCTTGGCGTGGTCCCGTGTGTTCCCCAAGGTCGTCTTGCTCACCTCAGCCACAGATGTTATCCTTCCCTGGTTCCAAACATAGATATGGATGGGACTGAAATGCTCCCACCTGTGGCTTCCCTCACTTAACTACGGTGGCACTCCACCCAGACACTTTGTGGCAAGGGTTGCAACTCCCTATCTGGTGGCCTGAGGTCACAGCACTCCCAGGACCACAGCTGACTTTGCTCTACCAGGCCTAGGTTCCATCTCCTCTCATGGTTCATGGCAGGGTAGCATGACAGTCTGAGGGGACAGGGCTGTGCCTACGGGTCACCATCTACAACAGCCATCACTCAGCTTAAGTGAGACATGAAGACCAGGTATCTTTCCCTTAGGGCAAAAGAAAGGTGTGGGTGTGGCCTCTCCTGCACCCACACCCTTGTCCATGGACCTAGATGCAGATAGCTGGGATCCACCCAGCTCCCTCTCAGGTCGCGTGCCTGAGGGCCATGCTCTACAAATATGCTGTCACCATGTGCACACGCTGGCTGGAGCATGCTGCTCCTGGAAGATGAGGTCATTGAGGAGCAGCACTGTGACAGATGCAAGGAGTGGCCAACCATGTAACCCCTGACAGAGGACCAGTCAGCAATGAAAAGGAAGGAGACCCTAATACAGTCTGTAACATGGACGAGTCTTGAGGGCAGACAAGAGAAGCAGCCAGACTCAAATGACCCAGCACACCTCCTTGGTACCTGAGGAGCCAGTAGACAGGACAGGGCATCTGCCATGCTGGGAGCAGAGAGGGAGGCTGACATCAGGGGGATGGATTTCAGGAATTCTGGGAGGGACAAAGTGGTCAGTAATGCACTTTAATGCCTCTGAACTAACAAATGCCTCCAAAAGCACTTCATTGCAATTTCTCTTTTAAAAAATTATAAATAAGGAAAAAATAAATGCTGAGAACCTAGCCAGCATATACAAGAAAATGAAAGCAGAATTCATAATATTATCGCAAACAAAAATGCAACATCTTTAACTAGGGCCACAAGGGTTGCTTTATATTGCAAATGATTAAAAAAATGGGGATTCACAGTCGCAGTATGTACAGAGTGCAGCAAGCAGGGGTGGACACCTCACCTCCAGCAGAGGAAAAGCACGGGGAAGTGCCTGCTATTTTCTTTTGTTAGTTTTTAGATTGGGGTACATGCATGCACGTGGGGGCAGGTGCACACACATATGTAGTGGGCCAAGACAACAAATGTTTTCCTCAATTGCTCCCTGCCTTGTTTTTTCTCTGTCACTAGGACCTGGGGCTCATGGTTGGCCAACAAGCGCCAGTGCAGCTATCTCCAGCTCCCCAGAGCTGGAGTCACACCCAGCTCTTTACATGGGTGCTGGGGGATCAAGCTCAGCCCTCAAGCTTACATAGCAAGCACTTTACCAACTGAGCCATTGTCCCAGTCCCTAGCACAGCGGTCCTAACCCTTCCTAACGCTGCAAGCGTTAGGTTCCTCAGGTTGTGGTGACTCCCAGCCATAACATTATTTTCATTGCTACTTCATAACTGTAAATTTGCTACTGTTATGAATCATAATGTAAATATCTGATACACGAGATATCTGCTATTTGACCCCGTGGGGTTGCGACTCATAGGTTGAGAATCGCTGCCCTAGAGCTTTGCTTGCTTGCTTGCTTGCTTGCTTGCTTTGCCAACATGGCTCCAGAGAAAGCAGGCTCTGCAACAGGTAAGAAAACACACATGCTCCAGGTTAGTATGGTGCCCATACCACAGGCCATGACAGGCACTTCCTTTGAACACCTTTTGTGGTATGTTTGTTCTTGTCTGTGTTTTTTGGGTTTTGTTTTTTTTTTTTTTTGGTGGGGTGGGTTTTTTTGTTTTTTTTTTTTCATTTGTGCTTGTTTTAGGGAAGGATTTTGTTGGGTGGCCTGGGCTGGCTTTGAATTTGATCTGTAACCCAGGTGGCCTTACACCTTCAATCCTCTTACATCAGCCTCCTCTGGGCTCCGATGCCAAGCCTGCACCACCAAGCCTAGAACACTGGCATCACACCTTCTTCTTTTTTTTTGTTTTTTTTTTTTAAGTCTCTAAGCCTTGAGAGTAAGTCCTAGCTCTGAAGAACAGCCTCCTCCTGGGGATCCTGGTAAAACAGGGTTTTTCATCCTGGGAGATCCAGGAAATTCAAGTTGCTCCAAACCTAAAGCTGAGTTGTGGGGAACTGACAGCCTCCAGCTTACAGCCAAGGCTGGCATGCATGTAGAGACAGGTTCTGCATAATCTGCTCCCTTTACCCTCCAGAACGGGGCTACAGCCCGAGTGCTCATGCTACAGGTAAAGAAATGGATGCCCCCCCATAAGACAAAGCTGAGGTTCAGCCCAGTCTTCAGCCACCACAGTGGGGTGTCTTCCAGGGACACTGAAACAACCTGGGCACCATAGTGAGACCTAAGACAGTACAATTTAATGTGGGCCAAGGTTTTGGCATCCTTACTCTGAAGTCAAAAGCCAACTCACACAAACGGAGTGGTTGGGATCTAAAAATTCATTTGATCTACCAGCCCAGGAGAGGTTTCTTTATGATCTATAAATGATGAGGGAGAAAAAAACTAGAGGGGTGATCAGAGAGGAGCAAGGACAGCCAAAAGTCACACAGCAAGTTCCCAACCTTTGACCCTAGAGAGAGAATCAGACCACCAGGCCCCCAAGGCATGAACCATGGATGACCGAGACACAGATGCCTTCTCTGAAGTCGTCCTGCCAGGCCACCACCTACTGCCCACCTGGCGATCAGTCCCTCATTTTCTCCTGCTAATTAACTTGGATGGAAATGTCTTTAAAGTGAGGCTCAGGGCCCCCCACCCCTTCTGTGAACCAATTTCATCACAACGGAAACTGTGTTGCAAAAATGAGAAAAATGAGAATCCCCTCCTCCTCGGGCCCTCACCCTTGAAGGCATCTTATTAGAGAAGGCCAGTTCTTAATTAACATTTTGATCTTTAATCCATTATCCATCCCTCTAATCCTGTTCAGAGGTGCGGCTGGCCCACTTCCGCAGGCAGTGAGTCCGGAACCCCGGGCTCACCACAGCTGGACGCCACCGACAGCTTCCATTCCCAGACACCTGCTCTGCTCCAGGCGGGAGCCACAACCAGGACAGGTGGGAGCCAGATCTCTAGCCAGCTCAGTGCAAACCCGGATGGCCACTGCAGACAGGAGTTCACTTCATTAACCCAAAGCCCCAGCTGTCCCCACTGGCCCTAGTACTCTTGGCTCTGAGGGGCTTCTTCAAAGAAATGATGTCCTTCCTAGCCCAGCTTAGTCCACTCCATCACTTTCCAGCCCATGGTCAATTCTGCAGCTACACCAAACATATCAAGACGGAGCTGATCACACAGCCACCTCAGGCCTCAGAAAGTCCAGAACCTGCCCTATGGCTTGCAAGCGAGTTTGGGAACATGGCCACCCCTGCCACCTCCAGAGGCCATGTCCACAACCTCACATTCAATTTTCAACGCTTCCCAAGTGGTGTGGCTAACACAATGACAGGTGCCCAGTGTATGCATGTGACCTGACCCCTACAGATACAAATGCTCATAATATCCCACCCCAAAGTTCCTAGGAACCACATCCTAATGGCAGTTCAACCCAAGTCCTGAGCAGTGGTCTTGAAGAGCCCTACATCTCAGTAAGGCTCCTCAGAACCAACTACATAGCTACCATCTTGGAGGGCCTATAGCCTATCCTTGGCTCATATTCTTCATTCTGGCATTCTGTGAGAGCTACCTCCAGAGAGGCTGTGCTGACCACCTCCGTCCAACTCCCTGGCCCTCACCCAGAAGTGGGTGTCATCACCCTATCTCCTGCTCATGCCCAGCTGGAGGGGGCATTCTGACAAAGCCACCCAAGCACCTGACAATATCAGAAGAGATCAGCTTCGCACCCTTACAGCCTGCTTACCTCCTCAGCCTGGCCCCTTAGGCTCTATGCTCCAGCCTCAGTAAAGAACCCTTGCTCCACAGGTTCACCTCAAAAACTGTCCTGGCCTTACTCCTCCTTTTCTCATGCAGAAGTCTCTGGCCACGCCCACCTACCTACCATATGTGGTCGTCATCTACTGATCACTTCTGTGACACAAGCCATATGTCCATTCACACAGTGGCATCCCCGGCACCGCCTCTATTCTGCGTAGAAGAGCTTCATCAATCCCGCTCACCACCCAGAACAGGGACAACACGCAGTAGGTGTGCATTAACACTGGGGACTGCGGCTGCAAACATGCCTCTGGGAACTGCGCTAGCGGTGATCCAGCTTCACATCTCATCAAGGAGACAACCTGGACCCATAGCACGACGTTCATACAGCATCCGCTGAACAGGTAGTTAGATACGAAGCAGAACTTCCTGCTGGTACATGTCCTGAGAAACTGTCCATGCATGAACAAAGGCAAAACTCCTGCTGTGGAGGAGGAAGGGGAAACTGGCCTCAGTGCGAGAGGATATGGAGCCTACAGACCAGGGAGAAAGGGCAGTCAGCGTGTGGTCATCCACAGACTCCTAAGGACAGGATGAGGGCTCATATACAGCGTCAAACCCAGGAGCCACACAAACCCATTGCCTGAAGGGGAGCAGAGCCCCCGCCTTCACAGGCTCATTCCACAGTCGTCCTTAAGCTGCCTGCACTGCCCACTCTGGGAGAAGTAAACTATGCACTGATGACCTGGAAGTACAGCCATGC
Source organism: Ondatra zibethicus (assembly GCA_004026605.1). NCBI lineage: Eukaryota > Metazoa > Chordata > Mammalia > Rodentia > Cricetidae > Ondatra > Ondatra zibethicus. Next base: position 19,738 of record PVIU01002065.1, on the reverse strand, counting down.
CACCCTCGGCAACCTAAAGAGGTGCTGTTTGTGCAGTCACACAGTTGGCTGCAGCTTGCGATGCAGCTGGCCAGACCCCTGACATCTCTGAGCCTTGCACTTCCACATCTAGAATGCAATACTACCTATGGCCTGAGCGCTTTTATGAGGGTCACGTGAAGGGATGCCTGTGGCTTTGCTGGAGGAGGAAAGGGAGCAAGCGCGTGGACCTTGGAGGTGCACGGCAGAGTTCCAATCTTCCCTGGCAGCTCACGCAGGCCAGCCCCAGGCCTCTGCAGAGCATGCTGAAAATGCCCATAGGATGCATGTAAACGGGGAGGAAGGGGTGGGCCATGGAGGCACGGCCATCAGAGTGTCTGCGATAGGGCCCCTCTAAAGAAGGCAAACTGGTGACAGGTTCCCTAAGTTTGCCACTCCTCTTTGCTTTCCTCCACACTTGGGAGTTTCCTTCCTCCCACCTGGAAAGATAGCCCCAGGATTCCCCCAGAAGGCTCACCATGCAAAGTCCACAGGGCACCAGCTAGCAGAGGAAGTGGCCAGCAGCAGATCTCAAAGGCCAGGCCCAGATCCCTCTATCATAAGATAGTCAAGTAGGCATCAGAGCTAGGTAGGGGCAGGAGGTCTTATGCCTGAGTTCTCTATCTCCTTTGTACCTCCACTCCCCTGGCTGTGCCCCTCCCGGAAATTGTATTCTAGCCACACACAGCAGTCAACATGGTAGGAGGTAAGAGGACAGGCAGGTGTGACGGAAAGGCAAGTCTTCAGCCTGTCTGCAGTAAGCATGGCCAGCAAGGCTTTGGGTGGGCAGGTGGGTGAGGTGCCTCCCAAATGGCTGGGTTGAGCTGGACTTGCCGATGTCAACAGCTCCCAGCCCTGTACCCAAACTTCAGGAGCTAGATACGAAACACTACTGCTGTCACCTCGGGTCCTTAAGGCTCACAGAGCCACAGCAGCTGAGGGCTTCACTAGGCCAGCTTGGGAAAAGTTGCTAAACCGCATTATGACCCCGCTTGGGACCGATATCCAGGACAAATATCGCAACCTCCAAGGCAGGCTGTCTGCCAGCTCCCCGCATGGGTGGCATGGAAGCCTGGGCTACAGAATGCTCAAGTCCATGAGTGTCTTCCCAGAGTCAAGGAAAAATGCTCATGCAACATATGTCCAATTGTGACTGTGGTGGTGGCCACTGAGACAGTTGGTGGCTGCAATGATAGTGACAACCATGCTTCCTTCATTCCATTTCTCTCTTGCTCATCAACTGTATACTAACCCAACCCTTATTATAAGTTTCCAACAAAATTAGTCTTGTCCTCTACTATTTAGACTGTCTAGTGAGGCATAGGCCACTCCCTCCCTGTCATAAATCACCATGGTGAGCATTTAGTAAGCATCGGTTGAACACATACCATCTCCTCATACCAAGGCTTCAGGCAACGGCTCTGTGATCCCACTGGAGGTCAGGAACTGTCCCAGGGAAGAGGCAATAACTGAGTCAGGTCTATTCTCCAAGGGCAGCTCCCAGGTGGTGCTGTCCGCTCACCAGCTCTCTCCCTATAGGTCTCTGGGAAGAGAAGCCTGGCAGGCAGGGACCCCATTGTACCCTGACACCTCATGCAGCCCAGACACGTGCTGAACACACTGGTGCAAAGTTGATGACGGAAGCAAAGGCCCATGGGCTTCAGATCTGTGCCTTTGCGTCTTCAGGACTCAGTAGCCCTCACCCTAACATTAACCATAACCACAGCCTGGACCCTAACGTCAAATCTAAACCCATTCAACCAATGTAAACTAACAACTATGGAAATTCTGCTGGCCTGGTCTCCGCCCTGCACAGCCAGCGTTCTGTCGCGAAGGCTGGGCCAGGTGGGGAGACGATGCGTGGGCTCACACAGCTGATGGAGGCATGTGGAGTCTGCTGCAGGGACTCAGCAGGGACAGGAGGCCGCCACACGCACACTGCAAAAAAAAAAAAAAAAAAAAAACCTGGGCAGAGTAAGCTGAGGCCATAAAAGCCCAGAAAATTGGACAAGAGCATCGTGTTGACCTTCCATTCGCTGTGGTGATGGCTCTAGCCTTCAAGGGCCAGCCTAGGGGGTGGGGAAGATGCCCAGCCCTGCTTCCTGCCTGTTCCAGGCTGCCCAGGAGCCCTAGCGCCAGCACAGGAAATAACAGTGGCCCCCAGAGGCCGCCCAGGCAGGCCCAGAACCGGTCAGCCAAGGCTGCCCAGGAGGGAAGGAGGCCATTGTCAGCCTTTGTTTCGGTTTCCCCAGCACTACCCAGACTCCAAGAAGCCAGGGAGCTGACAAAACCTCCCCTCAGCAGCTGTCCAGCCTCCCAGTCTCAGCCCTGCAGACAAGTCGGCCAGGTCCCTGGGCTCTTAAAGAGGCAGGTGCAGGGTGAGAACTCAGCCATATCAAAGTTAAAGGTGGGTGTGCACGGGACGAGATGGGCCAGGCAGTGAAACAAGCAGATAGGTAAGGGAGCCTGGCCAGCCCTGGGCCCAGCAGCAGGGATGAGTGGCTGGGAGAAAAGGTTGACCCTGGAGTCAACAATAAAGAAACTGAAGAAGGAAAGTGGAGAGCAAGGAAACACTGCATACCCCAGACACACTGGTACCCACCTGACCCTGAAAAAGGGTCAAGGGACCATCCAAAAAGCGGGCATCAGCTGCCCGAGCACTGGAGAGGAACCATTTGCCAGGTACACGTATGCAGGTGTCTTTGTGGGTATGCATGCACAGTTGAGCATACATCTATGCATGCTATATGGAGGGGCGTGTATGAATGTGTATGCACTAAGAAATGTGCACACGTGAATGTGCCTGTGCATCACGGGAGGTGTATATGGGGAGCTGTGGACTGTGTGTGCAATGCACTCTAGTATTATGCTCAACGGAAGTCTCTGCACAGTTCCTGGAGGTTCTCACCTGTGACCAGTCACTACTGTGACGTCATCAAGACTGCCAGCCCATCCTAGGACAGGCACCTCACCCCAAAGGAAAGGCACTGAGCCCTGGACTCAGCTCAGGCAGAAGCCCACCAGCCGTGAGGCAGCGCACGGATCTCTACCACTCTAGACTCCAACGGCCATCTGTAGGGTTACGTGCACATGCTGTAGGTACCCTGCCTGGCACTGAGTGGCTTTTCCTTCGATGACAGTTACTAATGAGTCAGCATTGTCTCGGCTATGCAAGCCTGAGGAGCACCAAGGCCCTGCACCCTGAGAACACTGACTACCAAATGTATCAAGTTTACCAGACTCAGTATCTGTCTGATGTGCTAGCCACTACCAAGGAACAAGCACAGCCATCCATTAAAGCAATCAAAACGGAGGATGGAGTGGGGGGTATAAGTTATGCAGATGCAGTAATAATATATGAAGTTCCCAGAAATACGTTTGTTTGTTTGGTTTTTTAAAAAAGGGCATTCAAAAAGAGAATATGCAGTGTGGACAAACACAACTTCTCTGAGCAGGACAGGCCGGACAACCAGCTTATGTGTGCACGTGTGTACCATGTATAGTCCTGCCAAGTAAGAGGACAACAGCCAGAGCCCAGCAAGCTGCCTGCAGCCTTCAGCTCATGCATGACTAGAAAGACCCAGAGGCTGGTCCACAGAGTATCCGCCTAGGAAGCCAGGACCTGGGTTGACCTTGGCCATTTCCTACAAGGTGCAGGCTCTGCCTCTCCACAGTTCATGCTAACCGCGTCATGGGTTCAGGACTCTGGCCTCATCCCAGGCCCTCTGCACCCCCCATGCTCCTCTGTACCCCAAGTAGGGTTGACACAGCAGTGGTGGTTCTGAGGCCTGCCTGGGAACAAAAGTGAGGCTGAAGTGGGGCAGGGGCTGCAATGAGAGGGAAGTGATCTGAGCTACTCGCCACCCCAGCTCCAAGCTCAGAGCTAAGGTTCAATGCCTGCTTCTCCATGTGTGGGCCACAGCAAGAAAGGAGCAGCGAAACCAGCCCCTGGGGACTGAGCACTGCACATAGAGTCCCCTCTGAGCCCTCACTGCCATTCCCACTTTAGATGAGGAAATGGAAGGGCCTCAGGGAAACAGAGTAACTAACTCAAAAGTCACAAAGCTAGTGAGTAGCTAGAGTTTAAACCTAGACTTTGTTCTTCTCAGAGAGGAAAAAATCCGGCCCTAAAGTGTCCAGGGCAAATACAAAACAGGAAAGATACTGCTCTGGACCTTAGCAAACACTTCCTGCCCATTGCTGTGCCTAGGCTGGGTCTGGAGCCAGAGAATGGGAGCAGTACCCTGGGAGTGACCGAGCTGGGACACAGTGGTGAGCTCCTCAGTCCAGCAGTGGCAGTAAGGACAGGAAGCAGGAGGCTGGCCCAGCGGCACTAAGGATGGCAAGAAACCATAGCATGGTCATCCTGGGAAGCTTCCTGGAGGAGGTGTGGCTTAGGCTGCTTCAAAAGACAAACAAGAATGGCACCGACTGAGGTCCCAGTAAGAGAAGAGGCTGGCATGTAAGAGCCTGGTTGGATCAGTGGCATCTCTAGGACAGCGTCAGAACTACAATATCTCATGCATGTCTGGCCCTGCCAAGCCACAGTTAGCATTTTGACAAGGATATACATGTCTGTACACATGTTCGGGTACAGACAGTGATGGCACAAACTCCTCCAGGAGGCAGAGGCTTAGCAACAACCCACAAATGCATCATCACCACACATCCCACACACCTCTGAGGCTGGTGCTGTTTAATGACCAGGCTGGCCGTCAGCAAAGATCTACATACAAGCTTCTGCGTCCCCCTGCAGGGTTCCCGGGTCTCTGGGAAGGGATGATGACACAGAGGCAATGACTTCCTGTAACTTCCTGTAAGTGAGTCACCTGAGCTCGAAAAGAGTAGAAAGCATCACCCCATCCCCCAGTACACACCCTCTGGTGTCCCCTGAGAAGCCCACCATCACCAAGTGGGAAAGTACTGCATACTTCCCAAGCAGACAGATCTGAGTCCACGGACCAGCAGCAGCAGCAGAGCACTGGCTGGGGACTAGGCTGGGGCCACGTACCAAGCAGCAGGAGAATGCCCACATCCAGCTGGAAAGGGTAGAACCAAGCAAATCAAGCCCCATGCTATGGAAGTGAAGTAGCAGAGCAACAGAGCTCACAGGCTCGCTCCTTGTGCCCAAGCTCCAGCATGCCTGGCTACCAGCACACACATGCACACAGATGCCTGAGCTCTGCATACGTATGTGCACACAGACCCCCTCAGAGGTAGTGCTTCTGAGTGTGACCCAACAGGAGCCACGAAGCTATGAAGTACCACATCCTCAGAGGTAGGCCATGTCTTGCCTGGTCCCAGGGAGTAGAACCAGGTAACAGGGGCACAGAGGCATCAGGACCTTTTAGGGGTCTGAGCCAGGGAAGCAAGAACCTGGAGACACACTCACTCACTCACACACACACAGAGGCAGGCAAACACACACGTGTCTGTGCCTGTGTGCACACATGGCAGATGCCCTACCTCATCTGACTACTCACCATGGTAACAGAGTGGCCCCCTCTCAGCTCCAGTCATCACCTGAAGGCTTCTGAAGTCCCCCGTGCTGTTGGGAAGCAGGTCTAACAAAGGCCCCGGTCAGGCCAGCCCAGCCAGGGGGCCTTCCAGCCAACCAGCTGACGCATGCTCGCCATGCCCCCCTGGTGAGCTCAGGGCCACCATGTCTTCCTACCCAGCCTGCCTGGCTCCACTTAGCTCAACTCCCCACAGACTCCCCAGCCGAGCTAATGAGAAACTCCCCAGCTGGCCCTGTATAAAAACGCATTTCATAAGTCTTTAAAATGCTAGGAAATTCTACATCTCTTTAGTGAGACTTTCTTGTTCCTTGAAAATGTCCCCTGGTCCTCATCAAGAAGACGAGGGGAGGGGGGCAGAGCACAAAAGGTGGGCAACACCCTTCAGAGCAGCAGCGGGCTCCCCCTGGAGCCCACAAGGCCCTGGGGCAGCTTCCACCATGGGGCACAGCAGGGGACTCACAACCAGTGCCAGAGGGACAGCGTGGACCCCAGGGTAGGAAGCTCAAGGAGAGGAACCATATGGGGAAAGCAGAAAAGAATGGGAGCGTCGGGTCTTGACTGCCTTGATTTGAGAACGGAGAGGAGGAAAAAGTGAGCCTGAGCGTGGTGGCTCCCGCCTGTGTTCCAGCCCTTGAGAAGCTGGGGGGGGGGTATCAGCTACAAGGCCACACCTGAAAGCAGTGCAAACCACCCCACACCTGAAGCCCAGCACCTGCGCCCTTCCTCAAGCAAGAACTAAGATGGAAGTCCTTGAAGCTCTGTTTACTGGGAGTGACAATGGAGCCCGCCCACTGTCACATCCACCCGGCCTTCACCTAGGTTGAAGATCCAGGATGTAAAGGACCTTGCACAGTTGACCTGGAATGTGAAAGGCATGAGTGGAAATTCTGGGTGAGGGTGGGGTCTGGAGGGGAGGCTGCAATTACAGGCTCTGTGAAGCCCCTGGAATCAAACAGTTCACATTCTGACCAAACAGGACCAGAGTGGCTTCCACTCCCCCACACCATAGGGTCCAGTCTTCCAGACAGTTCCCTTTTGAACCACCTAGCCAAAGCCTGGAGGTGACAGACTGCAGGAAGTGGGGGCTGACCGCACCCTACCCCTTACCAGAACAGGACGAAAAGGAAATAAGAAGCTCTACATGCTTGTCCCCAAACGCCCAGAACGGATACTCAGCCCCTGGTGCTAACCTCGCAGCCAAGCAGGTCCCAACCACCACATCCCCTGCAACCTCCTCCCCCAACACCCGACACTTCAGTGTGGCAGAAGAGCCTGGAGAATGGTGAGGGAAAGAAAGTCTGGACGGCGTGTCTGTCAGGACTCAGTTTTTCCAAAAGAAGGTCTCGATTGAGCAGGTATTTCCCAGGCAGCAGCCAAGGTTAGACCAGCCCTAGCAGGACTCTTCCAGTGACCTAGGAGCCCTGCACCAGTGCCAACCTGTCACTGCATCTCCGGCCTTTCTACAAGGGAACAGCATTCTTACAGACAGGTCTGCCATCTATGGGTGAGCTGTGAAGTTCGTGCGTGAGCTGCCTGGAATCCAATCCCTGCTCTGCCGCCTCTGGCTGTGTGACCTGGAAGCAATCAGAAGTGTCTCTGAGCCTCATACACAAAGGTGACAAGATCTCACTCAAGAGGCATCTACTACATAGCAGTAATGGCTTCTACCAGCCAGGATGAGACCAATGACCCAGCAAGAAGGCCTCCGATTCTGACCACAGGGCAGCATCAATAGCCGCCAGATGCTGGGCCAGCGCAACGGCTGATCACAGCGAGTGTGGCGAACCTCAAGCGTGTACGTCATTATGCCAGAAGTAAACCTCCTAATCTGCCCAGGCAGGTCAAGGAACATTAACCAGCAGATTCACCATGCCCTACCCATCTCCAACCAAGGTGAGCCTCCAGACTTTCCTCCTTCTATGTCTCCATGGCTCCGGTGCATAGAAGTCACGTCAGAAGAAAGTCTCAAGGACCCCGAACCCAGCTACGAGAGGGTACCATCCAGGGACACCAAGACGAGACAGCGACAGGAAGGTGAGCACCTCTGCCTCTGGGTGGAGACAGGCACGGAGACAAAGAAAGAAGCACACACTTGGCTGCTTCCCCACAGCCACACACTGCAAAACTCACACACGTCCTTACCAGAACGTTCCAATGGGCTTTCAGAAGAAAGGGGGGCCCTGGAGAGGGGAATGGGATGGACAGGAAGGCAGGAGGAAGGGAGGCCATGGGCACGAAGACAGGTTCAAGGCTGGAAACCTGAACACCAGCCTGTGACGTGCCCCCTTGGTAACGCCATTCCAAACATGGCCCTTATTACTTCCAGCCAGGCTGAGAGCGACTGATACAAAGAGTTTCTTTGGCCAAAACAATAATTTACAAGTTTTTCAAAATGAAACTGCTCCCTTCTCCCCAGTAGGACAACCATAAAGGCCATGACGAAAGGGAAGACCCTCACACCTCTGGCAGGATTGTGAAAAGTGGGGCTGCTCTGCAGAACAGTCCAGGCCTCTCACAAAGTTCGATTCCCTGCTACTGTAGGACCTACCTGACCACTCCGCCCATGCAGCTGAACGCAGGAGTCCAAACAGAAACTTGCACAAGAATATTAACGGCAACACCCTGCACAGCAGCCAAAGATGGGAGCACCCAGCAAGAGTCCATAGACAGGGGGATGATAAACAAAATGAAGTCTACCTAGGCTGAGGATCTAATTCAGTCATAAGGAACAAGGGTGCCACACAGCCTGTGTTGAGAATCACTATGCAGGTAAAAGGACCCAGTCAGCAGACACTGTCCAGGGGCCAGCAGCTACAGGCAATGTCCAGAAAAGGCAAATCTAGAGGGATGGATGGGTAGCTGAGCCACTACCTGGAACGTGAGAAGTGGAGGAGTAGGAAAAATAGCTATAGAGGTGCAAGGCTTCTTTAGGGGGGTTCATAGCTTACCCAACTGTGACAATGGTCCCATACATCTCTGAACATGAGAGCCACAAAAGTCCCCTTAAAAAAGTGAGTAAAATGATCTCAAAGTTGCTTTTAAAACTGAGTTGCTATTAAAAAATAAAAAATCAACTGTTTTATCTGAAACTCAGCTCTCTGTGCTGTTTCTGCAGATCTCAGATGTCCTGCAGTTCCAGGCCCAGTGTCCCACAGGACAGCCAGCAGCTGGGTGACAGCTGCCTTCAGCAAGACCTGTATCACATCACCTATGAGTTCACTTGTTCTACCACCAGGAGTCTAAGGGGAGGAAAGACACTCTTGGCTGTGGTCCCCAGAAGCCTGGAGGAAGAGGAGGAGCTCTGGCTCAGTCACCCAGGAGTGTGGGGGGAGGGCTCTGTGTGTCACCTAAGAGTGTGGGGGAAGTGAGAGTTTGGACTGCATCCCCTAAGATTCTGGAAGGGAAAGAGGCCTCCCTCTAGCTGTGACCTCAAAGAGTCTAGGGGAGAAAGAGCTCTGGCTATGGCTCCCAGAAGTCTTTGCCATTAGCAAAGATCACATGTTTCCAAGGAGTTCACACCTCAAGCTGGCAAGCAAGCGCAGCTGAGATCATAAGCCCCTCTTGCAATCACACACACTCATTGTGGGTGCTCAGAGACCATTAAGGTTCAAAACAGGTTCAGACTTCTTCAGATTAAAATGTCTGTTCAGATACATAACACACACACACCACATGGACCACACATAGTCCACACACAGCCCATAACACAATACACACATAGCCTCCACACACTACACAGGCATAGGCCATATACACCATATATGTATGTGTGTATGTATGTATGTATATATACATACATACATATATACACACACACAAACAATATATACACAGCCCCAGACAAGACACAGCCCAAATACATATCATATATGCACAAAACATACATAGAACCCACACACCATATATATATTTATACACACACTACACACATGATCCATTGATCCATACATATCAGAAACACACAGCCCCCAACACAATATACACATAACCCACAAAGACCATAGCACACACAATACACATACAACCATACACATACAGAGCTTCCATCACAAACCACAGCCATACACACTCACCCTCACACCACATGCACTACACACATAGTCCCTACATACACAGACAGCCTCCACGTTAACAAAGCCACACATACTACAAACAGCCCACATATCACACATGTACATACACACACACACATACACAGATACACAGACACACCCTCAAGCACAGGTCTACACCCCATGTACGCACTACACACAGATTTCATATATAGCCCCCACATGCACTATATATCATACTAAGTACATACACACTACACATGCACACACAACAACCTACATAAGTACACACATATTCTACATGTATCATAAACACGTCTCACACACACACACAAATGCCATATCCTACACACTCAGATACATCACACATACTTGCCACATACACACACCACACACACACCACCATTTCCAACACCTCCTGAGTTTTGTGGGTATGAAAACCAAGACCTTAGCCTGGGGAGATGCCTCATCCAATAAAGAGCCCCCATAAGCATTAGGACCCAAATTTGGATCTCCACGACCCAGGCAGAACCCAGATGGGCTTGGCAGCAGTCCTGTAATCCCACCGCTCACAAGAGGGAGACAGAATCTCCAAAGCAAGCTGCAGACTCAGACTAATCAAAAGTGCGCTCCAGGGAGAGACTCTGCTTCAATACATAAGGTGGAGAGCAGTTGATAAAAACACCAGCTATCAGCTGCAGACCACACACACACACACACACACACACACACACACACACACGCACACACGCACACATACACATGCACACTCACACACACATGCGCACGCACACTCCAGGATCACAATCACATAAGAAACTGTTCATTTAACACCCCACACTGCTGAACCTCTACCTCAACCCTGAACAGGGTTTCCCAGGGCTCTGCCTAACAGCAGGCCTGTGCTTGCCAGTCCAAAGGCAGGAGGCATCCCTCACCAGGTGGAGAACACTACATACCTTTCCATTCCGTCCCCGCCAGGCAAAACCAGGTCCTCCTTCATTGTCAGGTCCCAAATCAAGGACATAGAGGGAACAGGCCAGCTGTCCCTAGGAGGGCTACAGGGCCCAACTAGTGGGAGGCAAGGGAGGGCAGGGTTGAGCTCAGTGAACATCTCACGCTCTGGGTCTCTATCTGAGTCCTCCACCACACATCCAGAGCCACGGCAAGGAGAGCAGAGCCAGGGCACAAGGGGCAGCATGAACCCCAGGCCAGTGGCACCATGCAAGTGGACACCTGATACCTTCTGCTCTGCACCTCCTGGTCACCATGTATTCCAGGGAACAAAATGAAGCCATGTCCCATGGACAGGGACTATACCAGCGACCATGCCAGAATACTCTACTCACAGTGCCACCATCAAGTGTGCTTGGTTCTCCACCTCCTTGCTAGGTAGGCTAAGGTTGGATTGCTTACTCTGGGTACAAAAGACCAGGGCTCAAGTCCCCACTGCACAGCGCTCTGGCCACTACACTAGTCAGCAGCCTCAAGGGTACCACCAACAGCCTACCCCATCTGGAAAATGAGGGCAGAGAGTCTCAGTAGCTTGTCAAGGGTAGTCGCCAGGTTGGGAGGTTCTGTTCCCCATATTCCTCAGTGAAACCTGTCTCCATTTGCTGGTATAGCCAAATGGCAACGTCGCAGTTTAATGATGATTACTAGACAAAGAAGCTTCATCTGGGTCATTGGCCCAGACCTCCTCAGGTGACCTGAAAACCATCCCACAGAAAAATGACAGTATAGACACTGGAAAGAGTATATCCCATCACAGAGCTATTACAATGAACCAACGGGTAAAGCATTCACTGTAACTGCATGCACTAAGTTACATGCCTAATAAATGTGTCATTACACACACAGAGGGCTGCTTGCTGCACTGCCTTCATCCTGCCCCAGGGTTAGAGCCAGCTCACAAGCCTGCACTCAGGGCCCCCAAGTTCCTTCATGGCCCAAGCCCAACAGAACTGGGAAGGAGAAACTACCACATGTTCTATTAAAAATCATCCCAATACACAAGAAGGCAGCAGAGCAGTCCACAGCCAGCTCTGGCTTGTCCACGTCAATTAGCAGGTGGCCCTCAAGTTCTCTGGAACCACAGAGCATGGTGGTCATAGGGTCCCTAGGGTCGGGGGGGGGGGGGGTTCACAAGGGTGCAAGATGCATGCTTGGCTCTTGAATGGAAACTGGAAAATCCCACATCTCCCACCACTCCTGGGAGCCCAGGGAGGCCAGAGACTGGCCAGCACAGTGAGGAGTCACAAACGCAGGTGGCACTGAGCACTGGAGACGTCACCCTGCCTCCTGCATACCAGAAGATGACTCACTAACTTGAGCTGCAGTCTGCAAGCCTGACGCTCTCTTCACATCACAACCACCACCACACTGCTTCCCTCACACCCCAGCCCTGTTTCCATCACAGAGTGAGGACAGCACACACGGACAAGGATGGCAACCTTCTTCCAGTAGAGGGTTGGGCATGGCAGGTTCCACTCAAAAGCCTGGCATAGCCTGAGTTCACACACACATACACACACCACATCTGTCAGGAACTGAACATCCATACACATACACACACACACACACACACACACACACACACACACACACGCACACATTTAAGGGCAGAGTCTCTCTACATAACCCTAGCTGTCTTGGAACTCACTATGAAGGTTAGCCTTGAACTCACAGAGATCCGCTTGCCTCTGTCTCCTGGACTAAAGGCATGCCCAGCCTAGTTCTTACTGTATTTCAGCAACCATAATGGATGCCTCTCTCCAGCACAAAAGGAGACAAGGAAACCACTGATCTAGTTTCCCTCAAACTAGAACATCCCCATTGCTTGGGCTTCCAATAAGTCTCCCCCATGGTGGGAGCCTCTGTCACAAATAACACAGACATAAGAAAACCCACATCCAGGTCATCTAAGACTCCGCAGGCTCCCAACAGCACTCTGAGCTTCTGGGGAGACGCTAGCCAGGAGCAGGGGGCCAGAAGATCAGGGGCCAGTTCTCAGTTATTTGGAAGCCATCTTCAAATTTTTGCCGGGGCACCGATGAGATGGCTCAGCGGGAAAAGGTGCCTGCCACACAGCCTAGAGATCTGCCTTCAATATCCAGAACCCACAAGAAGGTATAAAGCAATGGTTCTCAAACTGTGGGTTGCAACCCATGTGGAGGTAGAATAACCCTTTCACAGAGGTCACCAAAGACAGATCTTTACATTATGATTTGCGGCAGGAGCAAAATTATAACCATGAAGCAGCAACAAAAAATAATTTTATGGGTGGAGGGTGACAACATGAGGAACTCTATGAAAGGGTTGCAACATTAGGAGGTTGAGAACCACAGGTATAAAGGGAAGAACCAACTCCATAAAAGTGTCCTCTGGCCTCCATGTGTACAACATGGCTCCTGCACCCCACACACACACACTAATAACAATAAATTTAAAGACCTTTGCTGAATTTAAGTATTACAGTTTGTCAACTCAGTTTCTTCAGTTAAGTGAGCTAGCCTTAGAAGTCATACATGTATTCAAAGTCACAAATCAGATGTGACTTTTAACTGTCAATGTTAAATACGTGCAGAGCTGAAACGCGTACCCAACTTTGCTCCCTCTGGCCTCAGCTTCCACAACTGAAAGGGAAGACTGGATGATGTAAGGATTATCTGCTAGGTCTCATCAGACGATACTGAACAGGCTTTGGGAGCCGCGTGGATCTGGAGGCAACTATTCAGAGCCCAGGGATACACCTGGCACAAGGTGGCTAGAGGAACAAAGAAAGGAAGCCTGTCACCTGCCAGACAGAGAACTGGGGCCCAATGCAAAGGAAGTCTCTGGCTGAATGCAGAACTGGCACTCCAGAGCTCCAGGGTGCCGAAGCCAGGTCCAGTCCCTGTGGGCTGCCTCGGAGGGTTACCAGTGTGGAAAACCCCACCCAGCAGCTGCTTCTGACAGCTGGGAAACAGCTGTAAGAGAAAACCTGAGGTAGAAAACCTTGGTCCCCGACGGTCACGCCATCCAGCACCCCACAATGACGCACATCCCAAAAATCCAAGCTTGCTCCCCCATTTCCTTCCCCCAAAGGCATGATCTTGGGACTGATAGCCCATCCCAGGGGCAGTAGTGCAGGGATGCTTGTTTTCATTGGAGTTTCAATCTATTAAAGTGGCTTATATTCAATGCGCCTGGCGAGAATGTTAGTGGCATTCAGAGATGAAGATGCCATTCCTGGCAGTGAAGGGACTCACCACCCATCTAACTTGCCCGGAGGATGGGACCATGGCCCTTGGGAGGAAAGGGGCGTATTTGTCTCCATATGGAATCGATTTTATTGGCCATATGGAATAAATATAGAATCGTGTTGCTTGGGGAAGTCTGGACTAGACACAGGAATGTGACATGAAAAATACCGTTTCTATAACCAGCTGGGTGGCTTTCTGAATCCCTGGGCCAGTCCCCCAAGCCCCCAGCAACGCTCCGCCAGTCCCCTGGCTCTTACCTGCTGCCGCCACAGAGGAATCCCAGGCCAGCGAGAAGTCCGAGGCCTCCCCCTCTTCAACTGGAAGAGAAGAAAGAAGGGCTCTGAGTTTGGAAGCTGCACACAAAGGTCATGGGATAAGACACAAGCAAGGAAAGATGGGGGCACTGTGGCAATATTTACATGCTATCTGCCACCAAGGGGGGAGAGCACAAAGCCAATGACAAGGCAGCCTTTGTGGGTGTCGCAGAGATGAGACCATGATCAGAATAAAGCACAGGGGCTAAGGCATGTTTGATGGGTAAAGTACGACCGTGCAAGTATGAGGACCTGGTTTCAGGTCCCCAGAATCCACACAAAGCTGGACACCATTTGTATCTGTAATCCAGGTGTTTTTATGGTTAGGCTGGAGACAAAGACAGGAATCTCCAGAAGCTTATAGGTCTGTAGCCTTATGTACACAACAACAGACAAGAGATCCTGTCTCAAACAAGGTAAAAGACAAGGACCAACACCCAAGGTATCACCCTCTGTCCTCCATGTGTACATACATCTACACACATACACACACACACCCCATATACACATACATGTATATTCACACACACAAATATTATAAATAATAAAAAGTATCAAACATGAATGGGAAGTAAGTCCTGCCTCCTGGCAGACATCACTAATCAATCACAGCACTGCCTCCAGCCAGACATATCAGAATCTTTCTCTACTCAGAGCTACAACCATTAGTACATAGTTTCTGCTCATGAGCAAAACATCTGCCACCCACAGAAATGAGGCAAAACTCAGAACAGTCCATAATCTTGCAGGCATTTTCCCCTGCCAACGGCCACACTGCCTACTGCTGCTACAAAAGGCTGCCTTGAAGATATAGTGTCTTCTGGAGGTGGGGAAAGTTCAGCATACTATTCTGCACTTGGAGATGCGACCTGCAGACAGACCTCAGGACACACAATGGCCTGCAGGTAGAATCACGGCAGCTCATTGGCTGGTAACAGGGCAAGGGAACTCACCTTCCCCCCCACACACACTTTAGCCTGGACCCCACAGAATGAGGCCTGACTGGGATGGAGCCTCCCCTAACCCAGACCCCAGCACTTAAGACCAGGCTGGTGGGAACAGGGGAGAAACACTATCCAGCATAATAGCACTCACGTCCTGGAATCAGTCCCAGTCTGGAGCACATAATAATATTAAAGCTGGGTTATGGACTTTGTAAATGGAACTTTGTTTAAGCCAAAAATGTGCACACATGTTTTTCAGATTTAACAGGCTCTGCGACTCTGCACATGTGCAAGCTGAAGGGACCTGAGCCACCCACCTCTCTGCCCTGGATGCTAGAGCTGGAATAGCTGGGCACCCACTATGAGTCCAGCCGGGCACTCAGTGCTCCTCGGCTGAGGAACACCTAAAATCTCACAGCTAATGAGGGCAAGGTTGGGCTCCAACTCCAGGCAGTCCATGCAGAAAGGAGTCCGCTATAAACCAGGGCACAAAGAACGTATCTAGAGTCCTAGCCAGCTCAAAGGGAGCCAGACAGCATGCTAAGTAGTCACCCAGTGAGGGGAGGGAGAGAACCTGGGTCCAAATCCTAGCTATGGGCCTGATGAACTGTGTTATCTCAAGTCCTACACTCAATCCCATCAAGGCTGTTGAGTTATGAAGTCTGACTTCCCAAGTCCTTGACCTTGAGGACGGCCTGCCCCACAAGAAGAGCTAACACCAGCCATAAAAGAAAGCAAATGTGCACACATCTACCATTTTGCACTGTGTGGGGACATGAGGCTGAAGACTGCTCAGTCCTGGGGACAAGCGACTGCAAGGAGGAATGGGCCAGTGCAGCTGTTGAGGAAGGTCAGAGTTAGCAGGCCATGCCGCAGACTTCCTGCAGTATGGACAGTGACCCTGACCACGGCCTTCTCTGTGAGGGGCCCATACGCCAGCTGGCCTTGTGCCTAGAACATGAATGTGTTTTCCCACAGCTGCTGGCACGCAACACCTCCCCATGCCAGCCCTGGCCCACATTCCGCCTTTTGAAGGTATGAGCATATGGCCTTTATACATTCTTGATGAGAAAAAGAAATGCCCCACCTGCCCCGTTCTACTTAAGGCTCTCTTCACTGTCCAAAGCTGTGAGAAGGAGGAGGGTTTCCTACCCGGCCAAACTCTGCGACCCAGTCTGAGTTCCCAACAGGACCAACAAGGACAGCATCCCCAGATGCTGACTGGGGAGATAAAGGGACTGTTCTCTGGGGGCCCAAGGGTCTGAGGTGGGAGCCCCCACACCCTTAAACTGGAATTCTACTGCAGAAGCACCAAGAATCCATGAGGGCTGAGCATGTGGGAGATGCCCAATCAGTGAAAGGCCAGCCTGGCAGCAGACCACAGGGACTACCCACCATTCGGGGTAGTGCTTTCTGGAGACCTCCCCAGGCTCCACAGGTAACAAGTTTATGAGATCGAACATCAGTAGAACCAAGACACGCCTTTCTAACCATGCCCAGCCTCCAGCGTGTGAGCATCTGTGCGGAGCAGGGCACGAGAGCGCAGAGCAGCCCTCGGCCAAGAAGGAGCAGAAGCTGATGCAGAGGGGCTACGCCCACATCGGTGCTGCACAGTCTCCAGGCACAGGAGCAAGCATGAGGCTCACAGAAGGCAGAAGGGTCTAGGAAGAGCTGGATCCACCCACCGGCAGGGCACATGATGCAGCCCAGACCAATCATCTGCAGGAAGCCCCTCTGTGAGGAGCCACAGAGACTCAACAGCCCAACATTTTCTGTGACATTTGTTCAAGTAAGATCTGTCACCTGTTGGAAGACCACAGCCTCTCTCTCCTCCAAAGTCTCTTACATCTCCCTCCTACCTCATCAGTCACCCCTGGCAGCAATGGGCACTGGGGTAGTTTTGTTTCACAGGGATCTCAAACCGGTTTCCCTCCTGATCCCACAAACGAGCTCCATTTCAGATTCAAGCCGCGGATGCCCAGTGGCCTGCAGAGGACAGCAAGCACACCCAGAGGCTCCGAACATCAGAAAGTCACATTCTTTCTCAGCTGTGGGATCAATGGCTACCTGAACCACGGGAATGGGTGAGTCCCTCCAGACCCCACCTCTGTAATTCCTCTCTGGGATATGCAGAGCTTGGCCTGTGTACCACGATGGGATTTGCAGTTCCAAAGGTACCAGGCCTGCCCAGGGCCTTGTGTGCCGGCCTCTGAGCTGTAAACATCAACAACAAACCACAGTATTAAGGTAGGTGGGCATTGGTGTAAGCCACTTGCTCCTGGCTAGAGAGCAGTGTCCTCGCTGAAGGGCAAGGCCTCCCCAACACCTCACAGAGGCAGAAGAGTCACTGGAGACAGAAAAAAAGATGTGGAAAGTGGGAGATGGGTAAAGAGAATGGACCCTCTAGTCCGGGGGCCTGCTAGCTCAACAGTGCACTCCGTCCTCGAGCTGTGGGACTTGTTTTGTCATAGGCAGGAGAACTGGAGGAAAGGCACACTGGAGACAAGTTCTACGGTGGCAGCATCAGGAAGTGAAGGAGGAAAGAGAAAGGCTGGCTGAGACCAGAGCCCTGGACCCCAGAACCCACCCTAGGCCAGTGCTCACCAGGACCCTCGAAGACAGGCCCCAAGATTGGCTTCTAAACACCCACACAATGGGCATTGTTCTTGGGAAAGGATCATTTTCACCAAGAATTATCTAGGAAAATGTTCTCCCCACAACACCTGCCAACAAGGTCAAGAACCTCTGTACTCTTTGGAGAGTTATCCCCCTCCCCGGGTCATGCTTCTGGGTCTTTTTTTAAATGATTATTTTATTTTATGAGCATGTGTGTCTGTGTGAGCGTGCCAGGTCCCCTGGAACTGGAGTTTTGACAGTTGTGGGCTGGCATGTGGATGCTGGAAACTGAACCCAGGTCCTCTGGAAGAGCAGTCAGTGCTCTTAACAGATAAATCGTCTCTTCAGCCCCACTTCTGGGGTCTTAGTAGACTCTCTTCTATTCCCTGGACCCAGGGACCATCCTACCCTTGCAGAGGAGACAGGCTCACCTTGGCCCCAAAGAGATTCCTGAGAGTCCCTCTATCCCAACGAGAAGTGGTAAGCCTGACAAGTTCATCTTTAGAGAAGCATGTCACCCCCATCAGGTTAAACCCCAAGAAGGTCAAGGGACCCTAAACCCAGAGTCTCACTACCAAACATAAAGGACAGCCTCACAGCTTGAGGAATGAAAACACACAGGGCTGAGGGTGGAGCTCGGAAACAGGGCACTAGGCAAGTATAGGGAAGGCCTGGGGCTGACCCAGCAAAGCACTTATTTATTTATAAATAAGTCAGCACAGGGCAGAGAGACTGGCCCACCATGCGCAGATGCACAGCCTATGCTCTGGACAAAAGACCAAGCAAAGGTCGGAAAAGGGAGGTGAAATATAAAGTGCTGTGCTCACCAAGCGGTGCAGCCTGGTGCGGGGCTGTGGGTGCCCAGGGAAAAGACTGTGTGTTCCTCTACACAAAAACTTGATAGACTCCTTGTCCAAATAGCACAAAAGTGCTGGAGTGCAGAGTCCAGCCTGTGAGCATCTCCGAAATCAAGCTTCCAGAGAAGATGACCATGTTCAAAAGTAAACCAAGCACCAGGCAAAGAAGCTTCCTCCAGACCCCATCCATTCCCCTTCCCCGACACCCCCCCCAGCTCCCCGGCACCTACTAGACCTTCACTGAAGCCTAGAAACAGCATGAGTGTCACTCCCAACCTTGGAACCCTATGTTCTCTATCTGCTCTGGTCACTTGCTAAGATGAGGACAACTGGTCAGACACTGCAGTACACACTTGTCATCCCAGCCCTCAGGAGGCGGAGACAGGAGGACCACAAGCTAGCCTACGGTGATGGGGAAAGGTGTGGGGAAGGCTGAGTCACAATCTCACAATCTTAATGGGAAGACAGGAGGACCAGCATGCCCTACAAAAAATCTACTTTCGGGGTGGAGAGATGGCTCAGTGGTTAAGAGGACTGGCTGTTCTTCCAGAGGTCCTGAGTTCAATTCCCAGCAACCACATGGTAGCTCACAACCATCTGTAATGAGATCTGGTGTCCTCCTCTGGCATGCAGGCATACATGGAGGCAGAATGTTGTATACATAATAAATAAATAAATCTTTTTAAAAAAATCTACTTTCTAGAGGTATAAATGAGCCCCAGCTACACAGCAAGTTCGTACATAGCAACCCTGTCTCAAAGGTTGAGACACCACCACCTAAAGAAAAAATGAAAAAGAAAACCAATAATCAGTCTTTGTGACTCATGTCTATCCCCCTAGCCACCTTTTTTTTAATTAATTTATTTATTTTAGGTAAACTCCAAAACAAAATATGCCTGTCACAGTAGCATGGTTCAACACCACCACGTTAAGTCATTGCTCAAGTTCTTTGAGAGACTCAGCCTTGGACTGAAGTCCCTACCCGAATGAAGAATCAGAGCCATGGAACCCACAACTGGACCCATCTCCTTCTCCATCTGCCCTGCCATCTGTACCCTCTTAAGCTCCAGGAAAAAAGGAATGGTAGAGGCCTGAAGAGGGTGGCAGCTACAGGACCAGCAAATGTGGTGGTGGGGGTGGGGGTGGTAGAAGTGGTAGAGGGGGTGGTGGTGGT